>JAJONR010004805.1:0-66389 GCA_029582245.1 Solanum etuberosum | reverse complement strand
ATAACATTGAAATGAAGATGTTTTTAGATGATAGGGCACCATTAAGTAGTTAAAATATATATACATGAAAACAATACCTTCTCTTTACAAACCAAGTACTGTTATTGGCATCTGTAACCGCGATTGATAACATTGAAATGAAGATGTTTTTAGATGATAGGGCACCATTAAGTAGTTAAAATATATATACATGAAAACAATACCTTCTCTTTACAAACCAAGTACTGTTATTGGCATCTGTAACCGCGATTGATAACATTGAAATGAAGATGTTTTTAGATGATAGGGCACCATTAAGTAGTTAAAATATATATACATGAAAACAATACCTTCTCTTTACAAACCAAGTACTGTTATTGGCATCTGTAACCGCGATTGATAACATTGAAATGAAGATGTTTTTAGATGATAGGGCACCATTAAGTAGTTAAAATATATATACATGAAAACAATACCTTCTCTTTACAAACCAAGTACTGTTATTGGCATCTGTAACCGCGATTGATAACATTGAAATGAAGATGTTTTTAGATGATAGGGCACCATTAAGTAGTTAAAATATATATACATGAAAACAATACCTTCTCTTTACAAACCAAGTACTGTTATTGGCATCTGTAACCGCGATTGAATATACAGCAAAAGATTTTGAGCCCAGCTTCTCAAAATATGCACCTAAAACCTGGGGCAGGATGAAACACTATTGAGCAACAAGAATCTTTGAAGACAGAAGTCAAAGGTAAAATAATCAAGATTTGAGACCATAGCTCATAAGATATGAGCCAGCTTGACTTCTTGGGACACACTTTGGAGTATGAGGGAAAGATTGAGGAGAATTCACATACCCTGCACTTCAGCTTTGGTAGATGATGTCCCTCACCACGAATCACCATGTCTGAAGCACTCATAGTGCTAGGTACTGCATTCTTAAATTCTGTACTATAGAATTCTGATATAATGGATCCACCATCTTTGCTCATAAACAAATCTTCGGTATTTTGTTGGATAATTAAATCAGATGTACTATTTGATTTTTTAAGCCTACTCTTAGTCTCATATGCAACAATGGCAGAAGCACTGTCAACATCATAGAGAACTCCTCCCTTGGACGGAGCATCCTTTATCAGATCTTGAGACAAATGCAAAGGGTGACTTCTCTGATCATGTGGTTCATCTTCCATTATCATGGCCACTTCAGATTTCTGAGTTGGTAACTCTTTCCCCGCATCTTTTCCACTGCTTACTGTAATCTTTACTCTAGGAACCTGAACTCCTCCCGTGGAAGAATTCTTTTGGAGTTTTTTCTTATAATTTCTGCCGATAGTCCACATGTTCTCAAGATTTTCAGGCATCAGAACTTCTGTTCTTCTCTGGGAAGCTGCTTCAAGGACACGAGCCCAGTCAGCGGGCCGTGGATGGCTAGCCTCGTCTTGAATCGAACCAGAAATTGAACTTCCTGCACTAGCTGATGATAATTCTCTTCGATGGTCATATTGGCAAAGTGAGACATCAGTCCCTTGACTCTTGGTAGGTGTTTTCTGTTTGTGATCAGATTCTGAACAAGTGTCTGAGGGAGCACCCTGGTTGCGATTATGACTTTCTACTTTAGTCGATTTACCATCGCCAGACTCCTTACACCCCTCATCATTATATGCAAGGAAAATGTATTCAATCAATTCATTAATATACCTGCAAGAAAATATATCAAGTACACTAGCAAATGAGTAACAAGTTAATACGGAATGGGTAGCTACACAAATTGAAATGGAGCAAGCCAGATTGATCAATCAAAAATATGAATTAACTGTGAAATTCTTACTCCCATTTGTACAGTGATCAATTAAAACAGTGAAAGAACAGTCGATCCATATCAGCAGTTAAATCTTGGGAAGCTACAAGAGCACCTTAGATAGTGAGGAAAAAGGAGCACTGAGTTACAATTAAAAGGCCATAATTACTAATGTAGACCACTAATTTCTCGCCAGCAAATACCCCACACATGAGTCTAATAGTCTTAACGCTTATACGGCAAACCAAAGGTCAAACCACGGGTCATTAAGAATTCTTTTACTTATTTTCATTAATGAGCAAAGCACAACCAAGATAACAAGTGGCCCCAATTACCCCAACACCAACCACCTCCCGCAAAACAGGAAGGGGAAATGACTATATTTAAATTATTGGTCTCCCTCCCATAGACAAACTCTTGCAAGTTCATCATCTTCTACTAAAGTCTAATATGCTAAAAACTTAATGAACTGCAAGAAACTTCAATTTACACAAATTAAGAAAGTGTTCAATATTTAGAGGGGGGAGATGTACCTAGGATAAGATAATCCTCAATTCACATTATAAAGAGCATCGAACACAAAGGTGATCTTAACTTTTTACTGAACATCTTCAACATGTATGCGGGATTATAAAGGGATAATACTACAAGTAACATTTGTTCCGGAGATCTGAAAGGGATTCTCATTTGTCTTTCAGACTGATAAGAAAGTCCATCCCAGGACAAAGATATGTGATTCAAATGTCCTTGAAGCAATAGTTTCCTAGATAGACAAAGTTACTGGTTAAGTAACCAGTAGACCTTTTAAGTTCGTCTCCATGAGGATAACATAAAATTGTGCTGTAAAAGTTTTTCAAATGGTAACATTTCTTCATCAGCTTAAAGACTATGCTGGCAGTAATATTTACAAAAAAGGCCCGTGTGCTTTACAAGGCTTCCAAAAATTGCAAAATGGATTCAGCATCCCCGACAAAAAGCTCTTTACACCAAAAAATAAATTGTAAATACAGTTCATTTTAACTACTTGACTAGAAAATAGTTCGGTAAATCGTACTGGTCCTTTGAGCCTCATCCCATTGTCTCAATTCAAATAACTTTTCTATATTAGCTGAAAACATATACAGTGTGCCTATCTTCCTTGTCATCAGACACCAAGTGCAATAACAAAAAATGGAAAAAGAAAACAAAAACGGAAACAGAGCAAAAGTCAAAAATATGCTGAGGCAGGAGGGGGGAAAGGTGAGGAGAAGAAAAGTTACTTTCCACAGTGTAAGCATACTTCTTCTATAGAAGAAGTCATTTTTCCTCTCTCTCCCAGCGCTCTTCCTTAAGCTTTTTTTTCCCAGGTGTTTGGGTGGAGGGGATCAAGATCATCTTTCTTGTTTCTTTCCAATCATCTCAGTACTCAAAAGAAACTAACAAATAGAATCACGAACGGGGAAAAAAGAATCATCAAGCACGTTCTTAACCATAAAGAATCACCAAAGAACAATCTAAGCTTTGGACTAGCTGTCTTAGACTCTTAGTTGCTCAAGTGTAATGTATTGATGACATCCTAAACATAAATACTCAAATTTCATAGGTATGCAGACCTAAATATCACGACCAAAAACAACTACTCTGAATCTAATATATTCCACATGAAAAAACAAAAAATATACTCAATATCCCTAACTGCGGAGGCAGCACAATGAGTCTGAGTCTTAGTTCTCACTGGTAACATTTACTGAACAGTAAGGCAGTAATCAACAACTTTAGACCCTTACAACCAATTAGCAGCTATACTACAGGGCTGTTTCTTCTCAAAGTAATGCATAAACAAACATACAACTTTCTAATTCCATGGTATAAACCTAGTCGGTGAAAGCATCACAGATATAGACAAAGTTATGTATACTGAGAAAACTAAATTTTGATGGTTCACATTTGTAAGAGATTAACTCACACAGGGCTTGCAAAATTCAGGAGAGGCTGTATCACTAAAGAAGTTAATAGTTCTCTGGCAATACATCGAACTAAGGGGCTTTGCGCTTCTCTGGGTCTTAGCACAACAGCTAAGATTCCACCCATGAGCCGTTGAAGTACCTATAAAATAAGCATTAGATAGCATGCAAAGTATGTCAATTGAGAAAGAGTCGATTTTTCCATCAGAACACTCCACTCACACCTTGTACTCACTCTCAGCTGATATCAAAGCAGGGTGGAGTTCTTTAGAGACCAAGAGATGGTGCTTCAACCTTTCATCCCTTTCTTCCGAAGACAATGTACCCATGACGTCCACGCCAATAGCTGTCTGGTTCCTGCGGAAAAGGTCTAGGTGATCTCCTACCAGGTCCACCACATCCCTAAAAATTAAATAACTTGGTTCAATTGCTGGTGACTCAAAACCAATACAGCAGTCATAAAGTGAGAAACAACAGATAGAATAACAAAGAAAGATTTACGTTTAAGAATAGCAATGGGAGCAGTAATCAAGGAAATGCCCCACTTTGCCCCTAGTGGAGTGGAGAGAGGGGGTCATAAGTGGGAAATTGGGAACAAACTGAATGTATTATTTCATGACTAAGTTATTGCCAATGATAGTATAGTTCACTAATAGGATTACGAATAACAGTGAGAATAGTCATTAGTTAGCTAAAAGTATTGAGTCTCAGACCACTTCATATTTCTCTCTGTAAGGGGTCGTTTGGTGTAAAAGATAACACTAAATAGTCCTGGGACTTAATTATAGTACCACTTAATTTGTTGTTGGTTGGCAAGTCCCGGATAACTTATCCCGGGATTAATAATTAATACCCCTTGGGTGGTATAGTAATCCCGGGATAACTTATCCCAGGATAAAATAGGTAAATGACAAAATATCCCTTTAAACCCTTTTTATACATCACTTTTCACATTCATGAAGGGTATATTTCTAAACACAACTTGATCTTAAAATTTATGCCATGCATATTATTTTGAATGCAATAAACCAAACAATCAATAAAAAATAATCTCAACATAACTGATCCCTACATAACTTATCTCATCATAACTAATCTCATCACAACTTTGATTCAAACCAAACAACTCCTAAATTCTTTGACTACACATAACTTCTTTCTTTAAATTCAACTATTGCAGGCACTACAACGTCTATTAGATGTGAGAAGAAGTAACCAATAAGGAAGGGAGGGGATGGCAGGGGAGGGGAATGTGTTTCTTTAACAGATAATGCATATATTGATAGAAAACAAGAAAATAAAAATCTAGCGGTAAGTTGGTGCAAGTACATTTACATAGACAGAACCCACCTATGAAAAAACAAAAAGAAAGGGTTCCCTCCGTAAATTCATATCCCTGTAGTAAGTTGGGGATATGGGTTTCCTGCCGCATTGCGTCATCTCTATTTAAGTCAGAGGGATGACTGGGAAATAAATACCTTGTCAACAGCTCTACAAGGTTAATTCCTTTCACTCTTCCAGATATTTCACCAAGGACATCCATGATTATTTCATGTATCAGCTCTGGTGCCTCTTTGTCAGGCGTAATATCGGAGTACCACAAATCTATCACAAAATCATGCAAAACCTTGTCAATAAACTCCTCTGCTGCTGCCTCTACGAGTGGAGAGCAGATTTTCCTCTTCCATTTCAGTGTGGGTGGTGAGGTAGAAAGTCGGCTATCATTCACAGATAGCTGCTTCTTTTCTAAGTGTGCCAAGTATGTTGGTGGTCGGACATTCCGAACTTTCCAGCGGAACTCCACTTCATTAAACAATATGCGTGATCCAGAAACCAAGAGTAAAGCTATAGGCAGGTTCATCCACATTGATGTACTGGTGTCTGCAATCAAGAGTTGAATCCAAAAACAACCATGATGCAACAATAGAAAAGCAAATTGACAGTTGCGACAAACAATTCACCACAAAAATTGCATGAATACTCAGAAGTATGATAATTTACTTAAAGAAAGCATGTTGTTGAAGTACGAAAGGTTGTAACAAACGTGCAAATCTATCCACAATTTTTTTTCCTTTACCTTCTCCCTTTTTCTCCTGGAAACTTTAATGAAAGCTACTTCATTTGTTGAAGTATAAAACAAATTTGAAGTAGCTGAAGTGGTCAATGAAACCACCCACCAGAAGACCACTGACATCATACCAAAACAAAGGGGCAAAGAATTAATAATTTTGAGAGTTTTTCTTTTAAATCCAATCTCACCCGAATTTCACAACGGCAGTTGAAGTTTCTCTGGTAGAAATAAGGAACAAGACCAACAAAATGAATGCATGTTTAAGCATCCTATAGTAACATCAGATTATAGTGCAAAGACACCCCAATGTAAAGGTCCAACAAACTCAGTAACCAATTATTATTTTATTTTTTTATAAGTTAAGGTATTTCATTCACAAAAGGGCATCAAGAAGCTGCGTAGTTACGACTTACAATGAAAGGAAAATTGACAAAAGAAACTTAGATAAAGAAAAAGGAAGTAACCAATGTTTTAATCTTCATTCCGAAAACAATACTCAAGAAACCCCACCAAAGAACCTCAAGAAAATGAGTCTTGCAACATCCATTGATCAAAAGAATGCCAAAAACATACACAATTATTGTAATCATAACACTGTAAGTAATCCCACAACTTCAAACCTAATGCATATTTTAAGCATTCTAATACTAACATCAAACTATAGTTCCAAAACTTAGTAACCCATGTTTCAATCTTCATTCCAAAAACAATACTCAAGAAACCCCACCAAAGAACCTCAAGAAAATGAGTCTTTTTGCTGCCATTAATCAAAAGAATGCCAAAACACTGCAAGTAACCCCATAACTTCATATAAAGAAAATTGAATAGCACTTACGTGTTAAAAAGTAACAAACAGCAAATATACACAAACCCCACCAAACCGCTCGAACTTTTACTTCTTCGATCAGATCTTGAAGGGTCTCCATGGCCTTCATTGTGACCCCCCAAACCCTAGAATTCTTCCAAGAATTTGAAACCCAATTTAATCCCTAATGATAAAACACAAGAATTCGTTATCTACAGCATCAAAATCGATTGATTCATCAAGAATCTTGGTTACTAGTCAACAAGAATCGATAAATTCTGAACCAAGAAAATTCTGGGTTCCTCTGCTTTTGGCTGCTGCGGTGGAAGAGAGAGAAAAGAAGAAGAAAACGTGGGAAAAGAGAGGTGAAATCGTCGTTACCGGTTGGAAAACACGTTAGAGCCACCTTCGTTTTGGAGCTGGACAAGCTATTAAATATTAATGTTGGATTCTAAATTCCACCATTGTCGGGGAAGGGGAGTTTTGACGATTTTACCCTCTACGACATGCTAGAGCAAATTTAAACTCAATTATTTTATTACAGGAATAATTAGTGGTACTACTAATTTATAGTAGTGAATAGTGATCTGCTTTTTATTTGTTTTAATATTACTAGTAAATGGGCCGCGCTTCGCGCGGTTAGAACTTTTCTTCTATTTTGATGTTATAGTATTTTTTATATAAATCTGTTTTTAAGAGTATTGAGGTTATTCAATTGTAGTTTATCATTTATTTTATTAAAAGAAAAGGCAAAATTACAAATCATAACACTATTTTCTCCTAATTTACATAATTTCATTTTACAGATTCATTATTTTGCTTTTGAAATTTTACAATGGTTAGTTTATTTTTATCATCTATATGCATGGTTACATAGTGTCTTTAATTAGAGAGTCAAATAAATATTTTTCTCAATTTTCTTCTTTGCAAATTTCGTTAGTATAACACTATCAATTACAAAAAAAATTAGAAAAAAAATAATATATATATATAACTAATGTGTTTATCAAGAGCAAAGGTTCCATAATAATATGATATACCAATAAGTAATATGTAGTCACTATGTGTTTTAAAATTAAAATGTAATCTTCCAGAATCCAAATTTCATATGTAATATAGTTATAATAGTGTTTTGGAATTGAAGTTGTGCACAAACAAAACATTAAGGATCCTTGAAAAGGATGAAAGAGAAGTAAGGGATAATGGGGAAAAAATTCAAAAAAAGTACTTTGGTGTGAGAGAATAGTCATCATTGTGTATTATATAATTGTAATTAATTGCTAGTTTTAATTCTATCATTTGATTTTCTATTTTTTTTTACTCCTGTTAATATTAACATTATTATGACAACAACAAAAAATCATATAAATTTTTAGGCTTGAGAGAATAGTCATTATTGTGTATCATATAATTGTAATTAATTGCTAGTTTTAATTCTATCATTTGACTTTCTATTTTTTTTTACTCCCGTTAATATTAACATTATTATGACAACAACAAAATATCATATAAATTTTTAGGCTTAATCTCTTGGAGAAGAAAAGATTTCTTTGGAGAATGTTGTAAATAAATGTATTCTGTAAAAAGTTATTTGTGAATCTGCAGTAGTTGGATTTACATAGAGTCTGTACTAACAAATACTTATAACAATAACTTTACAGAAACATAAACAACAAAGTTTAAAACATGTACTAAAAAACAACAATTAATATCATAAGCATAAATTAATGATGGTAAAAAAACATATCAGGATCTGTAACAATTGAATGAAACAGAAAGGAAAAATCAAGCCCACTGAATGCACAGTGTCTCCTTAAGAAAATCATTCCCCTCTAGTACCCGAGGTTTAAATAAATAGATCCTCTCATGATGAAATGATTTTATCCACCAGTGTAATGATATAATTACAATAGTGTCAGTGAGCCACTCAACATGATCAAAGTACACAAATATTTAATTGTGCAGAAGAAAAAGAAGAAGAAGAAAAAGAAGTAGTTCAGAATCAAATATTTAATTGTGCAGAAGAAGAAGTTCAAAATTTTCGATGTTTTAAAATGAGAGAAAACCCCTCTATTTATAGACAACAAAGGGTAGTGTGAACAAATGTTTATTGTGTCCGGAAAGGTCACAACTCTTTGGAAAAATCACAACTCTTCGGAAAGGTCACAACTTTTCATAAATGTTACAACCTTTCATAAAAGTTGCAACTCTTCATAAAAATCGCAACTTTTAATAAAAGTTGCAACTTTTCAATAAAAGTCACAATTTTTCATGAAAGGAGAAGGCTAATTTTGAAATAAAATAAATTAAAAGAGAATTTTTGTTTGTGATGCGCACATAGGCGGGCCTAGGGTTCTCTTTTATATATATATATATGATTATTTTATTTTAATAATTTATAATCATATTTACTATCACAAAAATGTTTCTCCATCTCAAAAAGGATTTATGCATAATATTATTATCATCTTTAGATTAAATTATTAATAGTAATTTATAATCATGATTTTATGACAATGAATACTCATCTTCTTATCCTATCTTCCAAAAACAAAAAAAGGGAGAGATAATATTGTTGCATATGTGGTGGGACCTAATCCAACTAAGCTGAAAATGATTAGATTTTTTTTTTTTTTAAAAGTGTTACTCTTTCTAAAATGCTTCAAATGACTTTGAACAGTGATACTTTCTTTTATCTCTATTTATATAAATTTATTTGATTGGTCATACAATCTAAAAATAAAGTTTTTAAAGCTTGTGATTCAAACAAATTATAAATATTTATGTTGACTTGTTTAATCAGACGAACTTATTTACTCGAGTTAAAGTAAAATAAAACAACATATCGCCTATATTGGCTATATTTTCTTATAAATAGAGCATGAAGAGGGTGGGTATATATGAATTTTATTATTATTTTGTAGGATAGAAAAGTTGTTTTTAATAAATTTTTAATTTTAAAAATAAATTTGTCAGTGAAAATGATTTGAATCATATGCAATAGTGGTAAGACGCATGATTAAAAAAATAAAGAAAGATAAGTATCAATAATACAAACAATTAAAGATATAAAAATAGATGAAATAACAACAGTAATAGACTTGAAATATAAGATAATGGTAGTATATGATTCTACCAATGTGAAGAGTGAAGACGTTCTACTATCTAATAATCATATACCCTAATCATGTTCTTCATTGTGACACATCGATTCCTTTTCGATCTAACTCAATCTCTCCATAAATCTATTGATTAAAGCCAACCTTTCACACCTTTTCATTGGATCAATTTGTATTCTTTCTCCTCACATGTCCGAACCATCTCAATCTCATTTTTCACATCTTTTTGTTACGACGGCTACTTCCATCTTACCCCTGCATATCTTTGTTCCAGTTTTTTCTATTTTAATATGCCTGTACAACCATCTAAGCATTCTCATTTCTGGTATCTTCATCTTCCGAACATGCGAGTTCTTGCCTAGTTAACATTTTACATTGAACAACAAAACCGACCCAACAATCGCTCTATATAAATTATTTTTAACTAGTGTACTTATACGCACTTCGCGCGGAATTGAATATATTTTTTAAATAATTAATGTCCTTAATTGATTATTTTTCAATAAAAAGTGTATAAAAAACAATACAAATCAAGTCACTGTCTTGATGTTGTCTATTTACAAAATTGCTAGAAAGATATTTTCAAAATTTAATTTGCGCTTAACATTGCCGATAAAAAGAAGAAAAACATAAAAAGTATCTTAAGAAAAAAAATTAAGTTGATTATATAACATTACATCGGAGATTATACTTTGTAATGGAAAATAAAAGAATTGAAACACATAATATATAAAATAACTTTTTATTATATATGTACAAATAAATGAGAATTTTTTCTTCATTCTTTTCATTAAATAATTTATTTATTAATTAAAAGCTTTAAAAATACTAAAAAGATGGTTTACTTATATATTTTCAGGGGAAATAATATCTAATAGCTATGAGAAATGTACCATAGGTAATATTATACCTTTCAACAATAACAAAAAAATAGAATATTAATTAGAAATTGACAAACAAATACACACATATAAAGGAGTGGAAGAGTTTTATAACATCAATATAATTATCATTGTAGTCATCACTAGAAAAGATTAATATATGATAATAACTATTCAAAAGATAACTCCTTCTTTAATGTGAAAAATAAGATAGATAATTTTTGCTTTAAATAATTATAAGTTAAATATATATTAATCACAAATGTACATTTATTATAGCATAACTATAAAATAACTTTGAGAATTTTTTCTTCATTCTTTTCATTAACTAATTTATTTATTAATTAAAAGTTTTAAAAATACTAAAAAGACGGTTTACTTATTTATTTTGTGATTCATGTCTAATATGATAGACCATATAATATATTTTTAAGGGTAACAATATCTATTAGCTATGAGAAATGCACCATAGGTAATATTATACTTTTCAACAATGACAAAAAAAATTAGAATATTAATAATTAGAAATTGACAAACAGATACACACAAAAACAAAAAATAAAAAAACGTGATACTATTCATCTTCATTCATTCACATAATAACAATGTTAGTAGATATCTAATCAAAATAAAATAAAAAAGAATAGAATATTATTAATTGAAATCAAAACAATACATTAATGAATCTTCAAAATATTTGAAAATCATTCAAACTTTTATACTAATATGACCATCTCTTTTGATTAATCTTCCAAGATAATTAAGTTTCCTTCTTCATTTTGATGAAGTTGTACTAAACTAATGTGAACATCTCTATGATGAATCTTTGAAAAATATATATATATGATCTTTATCAAAGTGAAGACCACATCATGACATTATTAAGTACATGAAAGATGAAAGAGATGAAAGAAAAAGAAGAATGAAAAAATGGAAATGGACATTGAACATCTCTAAAAATGATTGTTATTTATAGATTGGGTAAACCATAACAATAGTTAAAAAGAAGTTGAAGAGACATATTATTTAAGTAGAGAAGATAAATAGATGTAGGTTTTTTGTAACTTATTAGACATAATTAGAATAGTAAATATGATTGAATTTTTAAATTAATAAATAATTATTTATTGAGAAAATAAAAATAAAAATCAAAAAAATGAGAAAAAAGATAAATAGGAATGGAGGCCATAGAGAGGTGCCACATCACCTTCTCTATGTTTCTCCTTTATATATATATAGATTCTCAGCTATATGTATTTTGTCAAAAATAACTTCTTCACCCAGCCTCCTGTGACGCGACAATAAACTCGTACTTATGTAGTATGCTTTAGTCCTACTCAACCTAAAATATTTAAACTCTAGTTACTCTTTTATTAGCTTATCAATTTTTTTGTACAATTAACAAACATGTTACTTTCTCCATTTCGTCTTACTTTTCTTTTTAATCTATTTTAATAAGAATGTTTTTCTTTTTTCTTTTTGACAATTCTTTAATTTTAACTTTTCACATGACATGTTTTTAAATACAAAATTAAAGAACATTTTGATACTACTTACATATCTTTAGTCTAAAACTACAAAAAAAACATTTTTTTAAAAGCTTATTTTGAATTTATACTAAGAGGGTGTTTGGATTAGCTTAAAAGTTGGTCTTTGACCAATTTTTAAGTCAATTTTTGACTTCTGAAAGTGTTTGACAAATATAAAAAAAAATAGTTTAAAATAAGTTAGAAAGTGTTTGACAAAATAAAAAATGACTTATAATAAGTTAAAAATAACTTAAAATAATTCAGAAATCAAAAGTAGGTCTCCCCCTACATTTTATTTTTTGACTTAAAAGTAATTTCAGTTTGACATTTTATTTTTGACTTAAAAATTAGTATTTTTTTTAAAGTCAATTTAAACGAACTCTAAATTAAAATTAGATAAATAAATTAAAACGGAGAGAGTATTTTGCATTGATCAAGATAAGTATCTAGAGAAAAAAAAACTTTTACGAAAAAGACCGGTAATAAGAAATTTCTTTCTTTTGCGTCAAGACAAATTACAAAGTTGAAAAAAAGCAAAAAAGTAGAAAAAGAAACTTGTGGGCTCATAAAAAATATCTTTAAAATTTCACATACCATATTACAATAAAAATATCCCAGGCCGCCACATCCTTCGTTTCCTCTTATACGACCGCCAATCTGATCAAATCACACACAAAACACAATTCATAAACGGCCAGGATTAATCTGTTACTAATCCAATCATCACCGACAAGTAACATTATCTCTATTTTTACAGAAAAAGTATTAAAAAATATCTCATCCTTATCCATTCCCAATTCCTTCTGACTTCTTCTTCTCTATTTATAAATATCCTTAAATTTTCATCATTTGTTATCTGGGTTTTTACAGAAACGATGATGTTACAATCAATGGCTCTCACTTCCTTATCTTCTTCTTCTTCTCTTGTTGGAGCTAATAATGAGCTTCATTTTTCAAGAACCTCATCTTCAAGATTTCAAGTAAATTCGTCGACAATTCGTTGTTGTTCAAGAAGTCATGCTTACATACCGAAGCTCGAGCCTTTTAGCAGAACCAAGTTTGATAGAGTTGTTAAAGACCCCCCTTTGATTGAAAAATCTGAAAATGAACTTGCCGGTATGTCCCAGATCTTCTTTATTTGTTCGTCTATTTTCTTGATTGTTACGTTTCCTTACTTTGTTTATAAGTTATTTTCTTGGATTTATCATCAGACACGAATTATGGGTTCTTGATCCGTCTCTGATTATTCATGAATCTTTAAATTTTCGCCATTCTTGAAGGAGAAAAGAATGTCCTTTTACAAGAAAATAGTGTGTTGGTACTAATTTTAAAAACCAGTTTTGCATGGAACTATAATTGGGGTTAAATACAACAACTATGTACCCAGTGTAATTGCACAAGTGCGGTTCGGGAGGGTGGAGTAGATGCAGCCGTACCCCTACTTATGAAGATAGTAGTGAGGCTGTTTCCGATGGTTTTTCTATGTTTAAAGAATTGTTAAATATGGTTAATTAATTAAATCTTTGATTTATTGTAGTTGTTAAATGACTTAAATCCATGTACATATTAACACCCAAAAATTGGAATGGAGGGAATATCGAGGGAATATCTACTAACTGAACTTGATTTCTTGTTGTCTAAAGTATTAGCTCTATCTGCTTGTTGAAATACTAATGGACTCTGTGTATGGTTATGTACAGATTATTGTTCTGTTCTAGACGGAGATGATTCTTATAGCTGCTGGCAAGCCTATTTTGAACTCAAAGATCTTGAAGTAAGTTCTTTACAGCACACAATCATAGGTTCTTCAAATAAAATTCTGCAACATTCTTATTTGCCTGCGACATGCTATTGTATTTATTGTGTTGTTAGATAATAGGTTTTTCCACTTGTGAGCTTACACCGGATATGTTGTTGTCAACAAATTAGTTAACCCCCTGTCCAGAGACTGGGTTATTGGGGTAAAATTTGCATTAGTTGTCAACTTAACCTGATGGTGTAAAACATCTAGACGTTATTAGTACACACAAGTTAAACTCGAGGTTCAATATTTCCTAGGAACTATGAAGTAAAAGTTGATGAAAAAGAGCTAACAAAAATGTGTTTTCATTGTGTGTGTGTATGACGACCACATAAAGTAAGCTGACAATTCCATCTGAATTGTATTCTTAAGCTAGAAATGTCCATATAAACAATAACACTAGGTGATTTCTTCTTGTCTATCCAAGTCTGAGTGGACATAGTTACTCGGCAGCTGTGCTGAGGAATTACAAATTGACCTGGACATCACGGTTATTAAAGAAAAAGTTCATGAAGCCAATTACTTATTGATTTTTTGTAAATCCAGTTTAAGTGATCTATTGTCCAAATATTGTAATGATCTTAAGCTATGTAATGTGTGGCACCTTCCAACTCTGTTATTGAGTGTGATTTTGATTCACTTTCCAGAAAGAAGCACCTAAGGAGGAGGTAGAGAGGCTAATACTTCAAGCAGGGGGAGTAAAAACTCTCATTGGCTGCTTACATGGAGTTTCAGACATACACAAAGCCAAAAAGGAAAGCAAAGAATCAGCCAAAGCTGTTAATCTTGATGCACAACGGGAAAGAGGACCTTGTCCTATACCAGATGGATTGCCAAAGTCAAGAGAAGAGCTTGAAGAAGAGGAGAAAGCTAGAATGCCAGATTCACCCTATACCAAACTGCTCAGAGCCAAAGGAACACACCCTGTTTGGTACTCGACTACACTTGACTACTGATATGGAGCTTCAGATAATAAGGTCAAGCAATGTAATTGAATAGTATTCTTGGCCAATGTGGTAAAAATTATCTGGTGATGTAATGTTAAGCCTGTGGGGATGTTATCACGTATTTTTGTTAGTGTTACCATAAAATAGTGTGCTTTATCGGTAGGTTAGGAGTTGCCATTTGTTCTGAATGTAAATATGGTTTGTTTTTGAAAATTATAATAGCAGTGAAGTTTCTAAACACCCTTATGATCTTTTCTGGATGTTGTCAAACTGATGCCCCTTTCTTTCAGTTTTCTTGAAGTACACTTACAAAATACCTCACTTTAAAAGAGCTTTTGGTAAACTACCTCACTCGGAGGTATGTGATGTGATGTGTATGCAGTTATGTAAGTATCAGTGGTGACTGACTAACTCCAAATTCCTATTTTTCTAGTAAATAAGTTGCAATTAAGCCCATAATTTTTTTGAATAGCATAAGCCTACTTTTGTCTGAAAATTTAGTTAGTTTAGGGGTTACATAAGTCTAGTTTTTGGAAGTGATCTGTATTTGAAATCAGTTGGTGCGAACTGCGAAGTATCTTTATGTTTACTTTGATTACTTTCCTAACGTGAATACATCCACTTTCCACTGTCATTTGCATCAGCCTCTGCCTAACTATTTCACAAAAGCCATTAAAAATTTCCCCCTTCCTCGATTCCTATCCCATAGGTACAATGTTTGAATCAATAGATAATCTTTTCTTCTATATGAACTGATATTATTCGATTAGTAGTTTGCGTCATTTAACTATGAATTTAAGAATAAACAAGAGTAAGACACTTTGAAAGTCTCGAACTTTAATGGAAAAATCAACCAATTATTTACTAGCTTAAAGAAAATAAAACATGTTTATGAAATAATGTCCATCTGTTTTAGACGGTAAATGAACTTATGTAATTGGTGATTTTCCATTCTAATAGGTAAAGGATGGATCAAGAATTAACTCTGTTCACTCATTTTTTAATTCCAAGAAACTCAACAAACCGCTAAAATTTGTTGCAAGTTTATTTTGACCCTCCAAATTATATGGTGCTCAAAATTCATGATAGCTTATCAACCATTAAATTTCCTTCCTTTGCCTACATATATAATGTCCTCCATTTTGCTTTGAAGAATATATTAGAATAAGCAGCCTTGGGCCTTACCCACAGGTGGACTTACAAACATGGTGGCCTTGGGTTGCTTTCTCTTTTTCCTTGTATCTTTCTGTTCTTTTTCTCCATCATCTTTTGCATTATCTGATATTGAGGCTGCTTCTATTGCACGTCGCCAACTTTTAGGTAACAATGGCGAGCTTCCAAATACATATGAGTCTGAAATGACCATTAACATGAAATTCGAAAATGCCAGGTTGAAGAAAGCTTATGTTGCTCTTCAGGCATGGAAAAAAGCTATTTACTCTGATCCAACAAACTTCACTGCTAATTGGGAGGGTAACAATGTATGTGCCTATAATGGTGTCTTTTGTGACAATGCTCTTGATGATCCCAACATCTCTGTTGTTGCTGGGATTGATCTTAACCATGCAGACATAGCTGGACATCTCCCTGTGGAGCTTGGCCTCTTGGCTGATGTGTGTCTCATCCACATCAATTCTAACCGATTTTGTGGAATCATTCCCAAGAGCATTAAAAATCTTACGCTTTTGGATGAGATTGATTTCAGCAACAATCGTTTCGTGGGGCCATTCCCTGATGTTGTGCTTGAGTTGCCTAAACTCAACTATCTTGATCTTAGGTTCAACAACTTTGAAGGTCAAGTACCTTCCGCGCTCTTTGAGAAGAATCTTGATGCAATATTGATCAACAATAACCGATTCCATTCCACCATCCCTGAAACCTTGGGCAATTCCAATGCTTCCGTGGTGGTATTGGCGAATAACAAGTTCTATGGTTGCATCCCGAGCAGTATTGGTAAAATGGGCAACTCATTAGATGAGCTTGTATTCACCAACAATGAGCTTTCTGGTTGTTTGCCTGAAGAGATTACTAAGCTCACGAGCCTAACACTGTTCGATATCAGTGGAAATAAGTTTGTTGGATCGTTACCTCAGGATTTGAAATCGATGCAGAAAGTTGAAATCTTTGACATTGCATCGAACAAGTTCATGGGAAATGTTCCAAAGAACCTTTGTACGTTGCCTAGTTTGACGAATTTCACGTTCTCTAAGAACTACTTTGAGAGCATGGATGAAACATGTACGCCATCACAGTCAAATAGAGTTGAGATAGATGGTAATGAGAATTGTTTGGGGGGAAGATCAGAGCAGAGGACGGAGAAAGAGTGTTTCCCAGTAGTGAGCAAGCCTGTTGATTGCAGTAAAGGTCATTGCGGAGTTTCAAGGGAAGGGCAGAGTCCAAAAGATCCACCTAAAAGCTCTCCACCAAAAACCCTGACTCCTTCAAAACCATCAACACCAACTACTCCAAAACCAAAGCCATCTCCACCACCACCAGTAGCCTCACCTCCTCCACCACCACCTCCCGTCCACTCACCACCACCTCCAGTCCAATCACCACCACCACCGGTAGCATCACCTCCATCTCCAGTCCACTCGCCACCATCACCAGTTCACTCACCACCGCCACCGGTAGCATTACCTCCACCTCCAGTCCACTCACCACCATCACCAGTTCACTCACCACCGCCACCGGTAACCTCACCTCCCCCACCAGTCCACTCACCTCCACCTCCCGTCCACTCACCTCCACCACCGGTTGCCTCACCTCTACCTCCCGTCCACTCACCACCACCACCGGTTTCCTCACCTCCACCTCCCGTCCACTCACCACCACCACCGGTAGCCTCACCTCCGCCACCCGTCCACTCACCACCACCACCGGTTGCCTCACCTCCACCTCCACTCCACTCACCACCACCACCAGTCCACTCACCTCCACCTCCCGTCCACTCACCACCACCACCGGTTGCCTCACCTCCACCTCCCGTCCACTCACCACCACCACCGGTAGCCTCACCTCCACCTCCCGTCCACTCACCACCACCACCGGTTGCCTCACCTCCACCTCCAGTCCACTCACCACCACCACCAGTTCACTCACCACCGCCACCTGTAGCCTCACCTCCACCTGCTCCCGTATTTTCTCCTCCACCGCCAGTCCACTCACCACCACCACCACCAACACCGGTAATGTCTCCACCTCCACCCACTTTTGAGGATGTCGCTCTTCCCCCAACATTGGGCTCGCTATACGCCTCACCACCACCACCAATTTTCCAAGGTTATTAAGAGGTTTGCCATTTTGATTTCAATGGCACAAAAACTACTTAAAACAATGTGTACCAATCAATCTGTATACACACATATCAATTGAAAGAAAACATTTACATTCAGTTGTACACTGAAAAATTGGAAATTTGTTATTAGATGGTGCTGATTGAATAAATCATTCTGCAGTTTCAACATATTTCAGTATTTAAATCCTATCAATTATCTTGATTGAAAATGAGGCTGGAAGTCTGCATCACATTTCATTTGTTGGTCACAAACTTACACTCAAAACATTTTAGGATTTTTGTATTGTGTTAGTTTAAAGATAATTACCATTTCATACGTTAATATAAGTTAATATATTTTCATATGATGTAGTGTTAAAGTTATCTCTTATTTGTTGTTGATATGAATGATCAAATATTGTGAATTTTAGTTGGAGTGTGCAAGAACTAACAAGAAAATCAGGGTTATCAATTTTTTAAAAATTAATTTTGTCAAAACAAAAAGTACCTGAGTGGTAACCTAATTTTTTGTGAGCCCAATAAAAACGCCGGGTCGGGTCAATAGTATTATACGACGTCGCTCCCTACTCATTTCGCCGTAAGAAGCACGTTTGAACTTTCACAACAAGATCGCGAAGATTATCAATTTGGTTATTACTCTCAGCAATTTCCGGCTGTGAAAATCAATAGCTACATCGACGCTACGATCTTCTCAGATGGTGGACGACACGACGAAGCCTCCGACTGAAGCGATTGTTGAAAAGCAAGAAGAAGCTCAGCCACCTCTGGTACCAGAAGTCGCCGGCGGTGGTGGAGGATGGGGAGGATGGGGATTTTCTGCGTTTTCTTATATCTCGGACATTCAGAAAGCTGCTACCACCGCTGCCGAAGAGATCTCCCGCAATGTACTCATCTTTCCTAGCATTTCTTAACTCCAATTTTCTCCTTTTATTTTTGCATTTATAATGTAGCTGTTTTTTTATCTCGTTGATCTTGCTAATTAGATTTCTCTACTTCGTTTTGATAGTCGTTTCAAATGTAAGAAACCTTTTTTATCTTGTTTGCTGTATTTCTTTTGGGTACTAATGAGATGTGATGATTCATGATTGTTAGGCGCAACTTCACAAGTTATGTGAATGAACTATGAGTAGTTTCATCTTCATTTTTTTCTTCAAAATTCTGGAAAAAACAGTTTCTACTAGCTCTACCATCCGATCTAGAAATTAGACAATTAGTGTGTTTCGGACTCCCCTTTCAGTAATTGGTACATATCACAATTTTTGCAATGTCTCTACTGAAAGATGCCTAAGATTGCTGTATGATATTAGTGATAATTGAGCATTCGGAGTATTTTGTATTGAGGCTGCAGTTGGATAGACTCCCCTAGGGGGAGCATGTGTAGTTCTACATCATTGCTACAAGCTACTGTGATATCTTGCTGCAATGGTCATCAGCAACATTATAGTTGATATTAGGTCTGTTTGTACTTGGAAATTGTCATAGTGATGCAGAAACCCAAAAGAAATCTTTTATATTTGGATACTGGTAAGCCTGTAGCTAATTTGTTGTACTATTTTCTCTGATGCACACCTGTGGCTGGTGTGCCTGTTTATTTAAGCAAGATGAATTATTGATATGATCCCTTTAAATTTCTGTTTTGCAACGTAGGAGGCCTGGCCAAAGACTGCCCCCTCTGTTCTTCCGGGAAAAGTCGCTTCCTTTTTTCGGGGACTTTTCCGCAACTCCTTATCACTATTTCGCTTTCTATAAAGCATAGTGTCAGTCTCCCTTACTTTATAGATGTTGAGAATATAATTAAATAATAAAAGTGTGCTCTCTCTAACAGCTTAAGCTTTTAGATGAGATGGTCACACCCTTTAGCATGGTATCAGAGCAGGCAGAGGTCCTGAGATCAAATCTCACCGCCACCCAAAATTTAAAAGAATTTCCACGTGCTTGGCCCATGAAAAAGAATAAGGCCCGCAGGTGAGGGGGCGTGTAGAGAATATAATTAAATAATAAAAGTGTTCTCTTAGATGAGATGATCACACACTTTAACGGTAGTATTATGGAATTTTGACAGGAGGAGACTGGAGACTGGGAGGCAAAGATTAACTTCAACTGATTTAAATTAAATTGACATTCATTGAAACCAGAACCAAATATTATCCATTCTGTAATTTAGTAAAAACTTAATTCTAATTGGCATTTAGATTCTGTTCATAATTTCGTAGTTATCTGTTCTCGTCTCTGAAAGGAGCTCTTGGTAATTATGTATTGGTGCTTTGAGAGTAGTACTGTAACTTGATGTAATCCAAACATTAAGTCCTATCTCTAGATTGCATGCCATTTGAATTTATTTATTTCTTTTCCTTTTCACCTTCCATTTTTATTGGACTAGCCTACACTTTGTTAATTGAGTGTTAGAACAACAAAATGATTTGAGGCCCTCAGATTAATAAACTCTTGGTTGACAATTGTGGGTACTTGTTCTTTGTTGTTATGGCAGGATTGCACACTTAAACATATTCCTTGAATGTCTCCATGCATTATATTTATATGCGTTTTCACTTTTGCAGGCCGTTGAAGCTGCTAAATCAGCTGCAAAGAGCCTTGCAGATGTACAAAATGCTCTGGAAGACACCGAATCCTTGAAAGAGGATGAACGAGAAGTATTGGTTGAAGAGGAAAGTGAAGATGAGAATGATAAAAAACGTAAGGCTGCTCTTGAAAAATTAGAGAAAGCTAGTGAAGACTCATTGCTTGGCCAGGCAAGTGCTACCAAACTAGTTGTGCTGCTTACTTGACTCAATAGGGGATCCAATTTTTATTTTTTAAAAGTTCTTCTTGAGCATTGATATCCCTTCCACAATCGACCCCCATTTTTCGCTAATTTGTACAAAAGTATCTTAAGGTTAGAAGTAGATATGCTATAATTGTTTGGTATGGTCATGTTTTTCACCTTCCAAAATATGTGCAGGGTTTGAGAGTTATTGACCATTCAGTCGAGAATTTCGCTTCAGGAGCTTGGCAAGCATTAGGAAATGCATTCAAAGGAAGTTCTGATTTAGTCCACAAGTATGTCTTCTTGTGTATGATTGCGATGTGATTGTTGAATAAAACTAAACTTTACTTGATCAAAAGAAAAAAAAACTGATCGCAACACGATTGTTAATTTTCTTACTCCCGTTCTCTGGAACCTTCACCTCACAGGGGTGTTTGCCCAGCTACTTCGGAGAAAGTTTTTAGATTTATTTTAAGCAATTGCTCATCTTGTGTTTGAAAAGAATTGCTGTACTTAATGGAGCTCATTGTTGGGGGAAAAAATGGGAGTTTGTTTTTGTTGACTTTTATAGTTCATTGTGCTTAGTTTATTGTGGCAATGGATAAAAGTTTATGATTTTGACTCATGAATTGGTGAATATTTCCTCTGGCAAATTAGGTGAAAAAATGACCCGGAATAAAAGAAACTTTATGTTTACATATATCTGGACTAAGAGAAGTAGTCACAAACTCCAACTGTCTGGAAACATGGAAATTAAGAACCTTCCCATTAAGCATGAGAACTTTGTGCTCTTGCAATGTTAGTTTTGGAGTCCTTGTAAGTACGAAAGGACAGTAGGACTGACTGATCTTCTTTTGTAAATTTGGACCCTACATAGCATTTTATGCTGATGAATATACCGTTACCAATTTGAATTATCTGCTTATTCCTTCATTGAGTAATGCCAAAGTTTCCAAGCAAATGTTATTTTGCCTTTTGTTTTCAGGCTTGAAAATTCGGCTGCAAGTATTGCTGAATCAGTTCAGCATGGTGGCTTACCTGCCACAACTGGTTCTGTTGCACCATCCATACTAGAGGTTTGCATAAGATTTGATTTTCTATTCTTTTTGGGCAGGTGGAGTGTGTTTTGGCTGCTATTTTTATTGTGCACAATTTCTTGCAGACTGGGAAAGCTTTTACTGCTAAAGGAATGCATGTGCTTGAGCTACTTGGAAAAGAAACTATGGATCTTCTGATCTCAGAAACTGGTATTAGAGTTGACCCAGGCTCCAAAGAAGGGGGAAGAGAAACAGATGAAGATCAGTTTTATGAAGAAGTTACATTTGATAGATGCTTTTATATTTATGGAGGTCCTGAGCAATTGGAGGTCAGTTCCTACTCATATTGATCTTTTTACTTGGTTGAGTTTGTTCTGGAAATCCAGTGTCTTATCATGTGAATTACACGCAGGAGTTGGAGGCATTGTCCAACCATTATGCTTTGTTGTTCAACAGAAGAAAACCGAAGATTCCATCTGATCAAAGGTCTTCATATGATGGAAAACTTAAAAAGGTTCAACAGATTTTTGACTTGAGTTCTGAAGTATATGAAAGTGGTAAAGAGTCGGGAAAAGGAAAGGAAGTTGAAACTGGCATTGCAGACAGCACAGATGAGGTGAAGAATTTGCATGATTCTAGTGTGGACAAGGCTGCAGAATTGGCAGCAGGGTAAATATTGAACTTTAATATGCTGTACCTTTTAATTAATTTTCTTCTACTTTAATATGTTTTACCAAATATATGGGAACAGAGAGTATGCGACTGAGATGTTGACAATTCATGAATCCAAGCACTAAGGGCCTGTTTGGATGGACTTATAAAAAGTAACTTATAAGTCAAAAGTTAAAAGTCATAAGTGGATGGTACCCTACTTTTGACTTACTTTTAAATTTTTTGGCCTAAAAGTGGATGCTTAAAAGCACTTTATAACCTTTCCAAACACCTCCAAAACTAAAAAACTACTTAAAAGTCAAAAGCACCTAAAAATAAGTTTATCCAAACGGGCACTAAGTCCTTGTGCTTAGTAGCGTGATTACCTTAAGATTTGTGTCTAGTTGCTAAGAACTGGGATACTGGTGTTAAGTTCTGGATTTCATTGAATTGCAGATTTACAAATGTTTTGGTTGGACTAGCTCCTAATGACATGGTTCAAAGGACTGCTCGAAGACTGGATACTCTTCATTCAGAGGGTGTTCATGTATGTAAATGTTTAGTTAGTCTGCAACCTTCTTTTGATCAAAGAAACTAGCAGCTTCTTCTTTGGGAGTAATGGATCTACTTGACTTCTCACTGGTTGTTCTTATGTACATAGAGACTTTCAGAGATGTGTTGTTTTGCTGCGACTCAACTTGTAATGCTTGGGAAATCAATCATTTCAACTGCAAATAAAGTTGTGGACCAAGATGCAAATGTGGAAATTCTGAAAATGGAATGGCCTGAGGATTCAATTGAAAGAGCTAAGGTAATCCGAGCGAAGGCATGTTCAATGACCGGATGTGTTGAAGCAGTTTCTTCCAGCTTTATTACAGGTAGATCTTTGTCAAACATATAATTTTACGCTTTTATGACTTTTATATTGTTTCTTTATTCCCTTCCTAGTAATTTCATCTGTAGTTCATTGTTTGCTGCATCTAATATTGATAGATGACCAACCCATTTATGATCTCTAGTTTTGTATATAAAAAAATTTAAAAAGATCATCAAACGAAGATTTCATGGGTAGGAATTCGAGGATTATGTACAAATAAAGTAGTAATTTTATGATTTACAATACTTATTTTTATTTTGCATTTGTTACTATAGAGAGCTACTTAGTCAACTGGTAAAATCAAGTATGTTTTGCTGGTCTAGTTTCTTCTGTCCATAAGTTGTATAAAGTTTTATTGTAGTTAATTTAGTTTTCCAGGTGTCCTCGTAAATGTTTTGGCACATAACTATGAGAACTGCTCTGTTTAGTGATTGTTAATTCAACTGATGATGGGTTTCTCTGCTCCTGAATTCTAAATTACTGGTCTGATAATGTTGAAATGAGGTGATTGAATTTGAAGAAAGGTGTGCCTCCCTTGAGACTGTTTTGACTTTCGTCTACCCGTGGTATGAATAACACCTTAAGGAACAGTTCAGCTGATTTTTCCCATGGAACATGTTTCCTCATGATATGTCTTGTTCTTGGTATAAAAAGCTTGGGTTAAGTGGATGACATCTATCTCTCTTGATTATCTTCGTTATGCTTTTGCAGGGATATCGGAAGTGTCTGAAGCATATTTAGCAGCAGTGAAGAGTGTATCTGCTGATTCACATGAGGTTCCACAGAAATCAATTCAGGACAAGGCGGATGCATATGCTGAGAATCTTCGTGCAGCTCATAGCACAGCCATAGGCAAAATTCATGACGGCCTTCAATATTTACCCTATGTGGTCATCTCAACCTCAATGCCTGCTGCTTGAAGAATTTCTTGATGCAAAATTTCACACTTAGTCCTTCTTTTAGCTTTCCTTTTTCTCTCCCCCCGCCCTCCTCTCTCTTTCGTGTAAATAACTGTATTTGGTTAGTCCTTTATCCCTTGAGACTTGTACAATCTGGGAGTGGTGTCTTCCATTCTTCATATGGTGAACTTGTGTGATATCTCCATTAACTCTTAGCTACAGAGAGTATACTTTCCTTTCTGTTTTTATCTAAAGGAAAGAAATAAATTTTATTTTTATTGAAGAATTCAAGTCTTAGCCTTTGACACATGGGTATTCTTGTACAAGTTTAAGAAAAAACAAGAATGGCTTCCTCTTGTGCAGACGTGTGGATCTATTGCTATAGTACTAAGTAGTTAGTACAGTCGACTATATATGTGATTTTTTCTTAAGAAAAACAGTAACCTAAGCTACTAACTTTAAATTCAAATCTGGCCATGTCTCCAGAAGATATTGATTATCGGCAGATTTTTTTACATTGATCTTTGTAAACCTTGTTAAGTACATAACGTTAAATATGAAGAATCATCGAGGATATGATTTCTCATGACCATTTCCATATTGAATATTTCAGTTCTCTTACGTGTAAGATTTCTCATCACCATTTTCAAAAGTTCTATTTCCGAACCATAGACAGTATTTAAACCATTTTTCAACTTGACTAACTAAATTTAGATACACTTTTGATTTGTCATACAACATAGCACGTGGTCTCAAACACTTGTAGGGCGTGAGACTCTAAATAAAAAGCCAAGAGAAGTGTTGAAAATATTCCTAAACTTGACGAGAATTTAGGGGTGTATTTTACTTATGTTGCAAGATCAGGGTGTATTTAAGTTTAGTTAGTCGAATAAATAAATATTTTTAACGCGGTCAATAGTTCAAAAGTTAAAACTAATAATTTTCTTTTTTCCAAATAATCTCTTGACCATTTTAAATTGAAAAAAAATGAGCTTTTCATATTTCTAATAATAAATAAAATAAAAAAATTTAAAACAAATTTGCAATGCTAAAGAGACAAATGTCCCAAAGTTAAAGAAATGGCAAACATCAAAATATGTCCATATTCAATGTATCCATTCAGTTGTGTCGCTATATATCATGTGACAAATTACACCCAAAACTAGCAAATTCTCCTCTCACCCTCTCACCTGTAACAAAAGAAGAAGAAGAAGAAGGGTGAAATATCTATCATGGGAAATATCGATGAATCCTTTTTCCAAGAAACAGAGCACAGGCCAAAACAGAGTACAATTGAGACAGAAAACATACCCTTAATTGATCTCTCTCCAATTCTAACCTCTGATTCTTCAAACTCTTCTTCAGAAATTACAAATCTTGTTGCACAAATTGGTGATGCATGCAAGAAATGGGGTTTCTTTCAAGTAATCAACCATGGAGTTCCATCTACGTGTCGCGAAAAAATAGAGAGCGCATCAAAGGGATTCTTCTTGCTTCCTACTGAGGAGAAGAGGAAAGTGAGTAGAGATGAAGATAACCCTTTGGGGTTTTATGATACAGAGCATACCAAGAATGTTAGGGATTGGAAAGAAGTATTTGATTTTGTTGTGGAGAATCCAACTCTCTTGCCTGCTTCTCATGAACCCTATGATATGGAACTCATGGAACTGAAGAATCAATGGCCTAATTTTCCTGCCAATTTCAGGTATTTCTATTACTTACTACTTCCGTCACACAATTTAAATGTCTTAGTTAGACTAAACACGGAATTTAAGAATCTTACTAGGGATTAATTTATTTTTTCTCCTCCTCGATTTTTGTTGCCAACTCACTGGGGTGCCCCATTTTTCCTTTTTCAGTTTTTTGAGGCATCATAGATTGTATCGTAGCTGCTTTTAGAAATGGTTCTATGATCTAATGGAGTAGTTTGGACTTTACAGGGAGGCATGTGAAGAATACGCTCGAGGTATTGAGAAACTGTCATACAAGTTGGTAGAATTAATTGCTCTAAGCTTAGGCCTTTCATCCAAAAGGCTCAACAGCTACTTTAAGGACCAAACAAGTTTTATGCGATTAAATTACTATCCGCTATGCCCAATTCGTCATTTGGCTTTGGGAGTTGGCCGTCACAAGGATTCTGGTGCCCTGACTGTTCTTGCTCAAGATGATGTTGGAGGCCTCGAGGTGAAACGCAAGACAGATGGAGAGTGGATACAAGTTAAACCAACTCCAGATGCTTATATTATCAACGTTGGTGACATAATTCAGGTATGACTACTGTATTCTTGATAGAAAAGCAAAATACTTTCATTGAGCCAAAAACATTTCACAGGTTTGGAGCAATGACAGATATGAAAGTGTCGAACATAGGGTGATAGCAAGCTCCAAGAAAGAGAGATTCTCCGTTCCATTTTTCTTCAACCCGTCTCACTATGTAATGGTTGAGCCTCTGGAGGAACTGACAAATGAAGAAAGTCCAGCAAAATACAGGGCTTACAACTGGGGAAAATTTCTCACTACAAGAAACCTTAGTAATTTCAAGAAACTTAATGTCGAGAACATTCAAATATATCATTTTAGAAATGGTGACCTGTAATGACAAATGTAGTGTATGAGAAGTCTTGTACTATTAAGCAGCTGGAGGGAAATAAAGTGATTTGCTTATCTTTCTATAATCTTAAGGTATTATTTAGAATTACAAGTTAATGATCTGTAAATCAAACAAGATACACCAGTGAAAGGCACTAGTAGATAAGATATTTTATATATCAAGTTTTAGGCTTCAGTCGCCGTTACAACTATAAAACCTCAATCAATTGTATGACAAAGCATTTCCACTGTCCAAAATCTATTACACCTCTGTGATTGTGATCCTCTAAGAAGAACACCATTCAGCTATGGGAGAAGTTGATCCAGCTTTCATCCAAGACGCTGAACACAGGCGAAAACTCACCATAATTGAAGCAGAGGGCAATCCAGTGATTGATCTCTCAACACTGGATTCTCCAGATATATCTACTGAGAAAAACTGCTAGGAGTTGGCAAGTTTAGTAGCTGAGGTGAAAAATGCATGCAAGAAGTGGGTATTCTTCCAAGTGATTAATCATGGGGTGTCCTTAGAGTGCAGTAAAAAGATTGATTTGGCATCAAGAAAGTTCTTTGCTTTATCTAAAGAAGAAAAGCGAAAAGTGAAGAGAGATGAGGTGAACTCAATAAGATATTATGATACTGAGCTCACCAAAAATGTTAGGGACTGGAAAGAAGTCTTTGATTTTACTGTGGAGAATCCAACTATGATCCCACTTTCTCATGAACCTGATGAAAAGGAGCTCAAGTAGTTGCACAACCAATGGCCTGAGTACCCTCCAGAATTAAGGTGATATTCTATTTCACACCCACAGATTAATATAGGAAAAAGGTCCAAAATCATCCTCTATTATACAGAATATCTTATACTTTTGGGTCAAGTAGCCTATGTCTTCCACAAAATACATTTATAAAATTCACATGCCTCAAATAATAGTTAACGTGGGGTTGCTTCTGCATGGAAGTAAGTTAACGAAAGTCAAACTCCTCTAAAAATTGAATGCCTGCCAATGTGGGGTTGCTTCTGTATGGTAGTAAGTTAGCAGAAACCAAATTTCTCTTATTATGAAGCTGCCATGTAATGGTTCATGTTATGTGCTCATTCTTCACAAGAAGGAAAAAGGATATGGAGACAAGCAAGTTTCTAGCAAGTCTAGTAGTTCTAATACTTTTGTTGCCATATGCAAATGCAGCCTTGTCAGGCACTAAAGCTAAGAAGCACTTTGTGCTAGTTCATAGTTCATGGCTTCTCTTCCTGCTCATGAAAAAGTGGTTTTTGTAGGCCAAAAAAGATTTCAGTTGCAGTATTTGTCACTGCTCTAATGCCTGGTCCAACTCTCAATGCAACCACTGTTTACACCTAGGTAACAATTTTCCATATTCCCAACATTAACCATTATATCCACTTACACTTTCACATAATTGGAACTAAATATACTACGTTACAGGCATTTGCATCGACAGGAGTAGTATCTGCACTTGATAGTCGTGTTACATATGATAATGGATCTACCAATCTTTAGACCACCTTCATTTATGGTCCAAAGTACTTGGCAACTAATGTTTATCAGCTGAGCCCAATGCAGGTAAGCAAAGCATACGATAAATATATCTTTGATTTTACTAGTTTACCCCAATTATAGATCCATTTGACTACTTAACCGTAACATTGACATGGAAATGATTTAAATTGGTAAACTCGTCTTAGAAAAGAAGAGAAAACAATATATTTTGCCGAAGTAATTTTCTTTATTCACAATCTGATATATATACAACTTGATACAAATCAATCTAGTCTAGCTTTAGGTAAGAAATCGTGATCCCCAATTAATGGGATTTGATCTACTAATATGGAAACTAAATATACAAGAATATATGTACAAGATATGTATTTCTCAACACTCCCCCTCAAGTTGGAGAGTGAATATCATGAAATCCCAACTTGTTGCGCAATGTTACAAATTGATCTTTTCCCAAAGCCTTTGTAAAGATGTCTGCTAATTGAAAGTGCGTAGGAACATATGAAGGACTTATCAGCTTTGCTTGCAACTTTTCTCGAACTATGTGACAGTCTATTTAAATATGTTTTGTTCGCTCATGAAAGACTGGATTCGCTGCAATATGTAAGGCAGCTTGATTGTCGCAAAACAGTTTTGCAGGAGTTACATTTGGGACCCTTAAGTCTTGAAGTATATAGCTTAACCATGTAAGTTCTAATCAAGTGTTCGCCATAGCTCGATACTCCGCCTCTGCTGATGATCTAGAAACAACTAATTGTTTCTTTGATTTCCATGAGATAAGTGAATTTCCAAGAAAAATACAGTATCCCGTGACAGACCTTCTTGTGGCTCGACAACTACCCCAATCTGAATCACAAAAGGCCTTTAAAATAAGATTGTTTGTGGAAGGAAATAACAAACCTTGACCTGGAGTACCCTTGATATATTTGAGAATTCGCACAGCAGCATCCCAATGAGGTTTTCTAGGCTCATGCATAAATTGGCTAAGTGTTCGAACATAATAGACAATGTCAGGCCTTGTGACAGTGAGATAAATCAATCTGCCAACTAGTCTTCTGTATTTTGTTGGATCATTCAGTATAATTCCATCTGTAGAAGTTAGCTTCAAATTTTGTTCCATTGGAAACTTTTCAGGCCTTGCTCCTAAGATTCCTGAATCTTGCAAAATGTCTATTGCATATTTTCTCTGAGACATAAAGATGCCCTTCTTTGAACGAGAAAACTCAATACCTAAAAAATACTTCAACTCTCCAAGATCTTTAATGCAGAAGCGTTTGAGAAGAAACCTTTTGATGCGTTCAATTTCTTGAAGATCATTTCCTATGAGAAGTATGTCGTCAACATAGATAAGTATTGTTGTGAATGATGAACCTTTCGCCTTGGTGAAAATGGAATAATCAGCCTTTGATTGTTGAAAACCAGCTTTGCGAATAGCTTCTGAAAATGTGAGAAACCAATTTCTCGATACTTGCATAAGGCCATACAAATATTTGTGAAGCCGGCATACAATGTTCTCCCCCTGTCGGCGCAGACCCGATGGAGGTTCCATGTACACCTCTTCATGTAGGGCTCCGTGAAGAAAAGCATTTTGGACATCCAATTGATAAGCGAACCAATTTCTAGCAGAAAGAACTGTAAGTAGACAACGAAGTGTCGTGAGTTTTGCTGTAGGAGAAAAAGTTTGTTGATAGTCGATTCCCTCAATCTGAGTAAATCCCTTTGCGACAAGACGAGCCTTATAACGCTCAATCGTTTCATCTGATTTGTATTTTATTTTATAAACCCATTTGCATCCAATGGGTTTCTGACCAACAGGGAGTGGAACTAAGCTCCAAGTCTTGTTATCTTTTAATGCTTCTAATTCTGCATTCATGGCTTGTCACCAATGTGGATCAAGAACAGCCTGAGCATATGATGAAGGTTCTGTGTGACCTGTAATGTTAGCTAAAAAAATGCAATGTGCTGAAGATATGCGAGAGTAATAAAGATAATGAGAAAGAGGATATCGAGTACCTCATGTTGGACTTGGCATAATAGAAGATTGATTGGCTTGAGCTGGCAATATGTAGTCTTTATGCCATTCAGGAGTTTTTTTTAGACGAGCAGATTGTCTTAAAAGAGGAGATGAAGGAACCACAACCTCCGAAGTGACTGGAACAGATTCAAGGGCTTCATCAGACGTTGAATTTTGAACGAGTTGGTTGGGATTGGAAAGATTTTCATCTGCTATATTTTCAGATTGGGTGGGATTGCTGGAAATAATTTCAGATTGGGTAGGATTACTAGAAAAAATATCTAATTGAGTAGGATTGCTAAAGATGTCCTCCGTAATTCTGGGTTCATGAGATGCTACTCTCTGGATAGATTGAGGTTGAGAAGATGAGACATCTTTTATGACAGATGGTGGAGAGGACCAATTGTCAAATATACTAGAAGAGGATTGAGGTAATAATGAGGTCGAAGTTTTTCAGAAAATTTGACATCACGACTTACAAAAAATTGTTTGGTTTCCAGATCATAAAGCTTATAACCTTTTTGACCAGTAGGATAACCAACAAAGATGGAGCGTTTGGCTCGAGAATCAAACTTTTATTTATGTTTAACAACAATAGCATAACACAAACAACCAATAACTTTTAGGTGACTAAGGGATGGTGACTTATGATATAGCTATTCATAAGGAGATTTAGAATGTAAAAATGGAGTTGGTAATCGGTTAATAATATAGACACCAGTCAAAACACATTCACCCCAAAAAGTGATTGGCAAGTGAGCTTGAAAACGTAAAGTTCGTGCAACATTTAAAATATGACGATGCTTGCGTTCAACTACCCCGTTTTGTTGTGGAGTGAAAACGCAAGTTCGTTGATATTCAATTCCATGAGAATGAAAAAATAATTTCATTGGTTCAAATTCTTTTCCATTGTCTGTCCTAATTTTTTTAACTGAAGCATGAAATTGGTTTTTAGTAAATGGTATAAAAGATTGCAAAATATGAGAAGTTTCAGACTTGTATTTCATAAGAAATAACCAAGTACATCTTGTAAAATCATCTACGATAGTAAGAAAAAAACGAGCCCCTGAATCAGTAGGTACTCGATGTGGACCCCAAACATCGCAATGTAATAAGTCAAATGTAGCACGAGTAGATATGTTACTCAACGGAGATGCAAGTCGTGTCTGTTTAGCCAAAGGACAAACATCACAATTATTATCAAAGGAAACATTACGAGAAGGTAATAGTGGAGCAATTAATCTAAGGCGAGAACGTGATGGGTGTCCTAGACGCATGTGCCATAAATCTTTTGGTTGTGAAACTTGATGAGAAATGGGTGGTTTCTGTACTGATGACATGTAATAGAGACCAGCATGATGTTTACCCGAGCCAATCATCTTCCCCGTAGACAAGTCCTGTAATACAAAAAAAGTGGGAAACATAAGGGCACAACAATTTAAGTCATTAGTGAGTTTGCTAATAGACATTAAATTTAAACGAAAAGAGGGAACATGTAAAACATTGTTTAAGGTAATATCTGAGTTAAAAGGTATTGTTCCAGTGGAATGAATTGATACTGTTGACCCATTGGGTAAATTGACAATGGGTATAAATGGAGATTTTGTTTGAGTGAAGAATATGGAATCGGAAGTAATGTGATCAGTTGCTCTGCTGTCCAAGATCCATGGCCTAGTGAATGCAGAATTACTTGAAACATTATGAAAAAGAGATAAACCTGCTGCATTTGCATAGGCGTCGCTATTACCGGCAGAACTATTATTTTGAGTGAACAAACTTACTGCCTGAGCAATCTGTCGGAGTTGTTCTGCTGAAAATCCATGTGAACCATTGGTATCTTGCGAGTGAATCTCATTCTTAGATTGATGAGTGTGTATTACATTAGCAACATGAGAAGGATTACCCTGAGATCCGCGTTGTTGTCGATTATTTTGGCTTCCTGAGTTGTTGGGAGACCAAGTGCCATTTTAAAACTTACATCTATCCTCTGTATGACCTTTTCTATTGCAATGCTTGCAATGAAATTTCAGAGTGCGGCAATTCTCAATTGTGTGTCCTTCTCGATTGCAATGCTCAGAATGCTTATCCTTGGATTTGTTGAAAAAACTATTGGTACGCCTTTGAACTGCAGCCGCAATAGAGAAACTTTCTGTTGATTCCGACGTCATTTGTCTCTGTGTTTCCTCTTGAATAACAAGTCAATATGCTTGGCGTACATTAGGTAGGGGAGACATCATGAGAATATTAGATCGAACAACATTATAGATATCATTAAGACCCATTAGAAATTGCATTACACGGTCTTCTTCAATTTGATCGGTGTGTGCTTTAACTTGATTGCAAGTGGGAAATGTTCGAAATGTATCTAACTCATCCCAATGACCTTTGAGTTTTGTAAAATAGGAAGAAATGTTCATGTTACCTTGTGAAAGTGAAGCCAATGATTTTTGAATCTGATATATTGCTGGTGCATTCTTTTGAGAAAATTGATCTTTAAGATCTTGCCATACTTGGTGAGCCGTCTTGGCATGGATGACTCCTTTAGCTAGATTCGGTTCCACCGAGTGAGCAAGCCATGATAAAATCATACTATTGCATTGATTCCACAGCGCATACTCTGTTGGCTTATCTATTTCCGACGGCGGTTCAATTGATCCATCGATAAAAGATAGTTTGTTTTTGGCTGTGAGAGCATGTATCATTGATTTGCTCCAGGATGGATAATTGATCCCATTCAACTTGATTGGAACAAGCATGAGGCTGGGATGATTTGAATGTTGAAGAAAATATGGATTTGATGAATTTATATTGTTACTTTTATTGCTAGTGTTTGGACTTTTGGAATGATCAAGCTCTAATACCATCTTAGAAAAGAAGAGAAAACAATATATTTTGCTGAAGTAATTTTCTTTATTCACAATCTGATATATACAACTTGATACAAATCAATCTAGCCTAGCTTTAGGTAAGAAATCGTGATCCCCAATTAATGGGATTTGATCTACTAATATGGAAACTAAATATACAAGAATATATGTACAAGATATGTATTTCTTAACAACTCGCTTTTTTTTTTGGGTGGGGGAGTGGGGGGTCTTTATTGAACATAAATAGTTTCAATGTGACTATCAAAATATTTGTTCCCATTCTGTTAACATTTTTCCTTTTGCAGTTTGGAGATAATTCTTACAATGGTACTAATAAACCTAACATCTATGCTTGGTCCAAAGTTCAAGTAGCCTATGTCCACCAGCTAAGACCAGTACAGGTAAGAGGACTCCATGTGTTTTTGCCAAAATAGCCAAGCACAAAATCATAGATTGGAGCAGAATAAAGTATCAGAAATTCAAATTATGCATGTATGCCTTATTTGATCTTAGGACTTGAAGAAACAATGATCAATAGAAATTGAAGGATCAGAGTGCATGGTTACGATGTTAAGTCAGTTGAACTTTTTAATTATTTATTTTTCTCCTCCTTTAGTTAATTGGTGAATTGATTAAACTTTCATAAAATACATTTATAAAAATCAAATGCCTCAAATAATAGTCAGCGTGGGGTTGCTTCTGTATGGAAGTAAGTTACCAGAAGTCAATCAATCTCCTTTAAAAATTGAATGCCTCAAAATAGTAGCCGACGTGGGGTTGCTTCTGCATGAAAGTAAGTTAGCAGAAACCAAACTCCTGGAATTATATATAAAGTTTCCTTGTATGGTTTCATACCATGTGCTCATTCTTCAAAAAAAAAAAAAAGAAGGAAAAAAGGATATGGAGAAAAGCAAGTTTTTAGAAAGTCTAGTAGTTCTAATACTTTTGTTTCCATGTGTAAATGCAACCTTGTCAGGGCCCAAACGGCCTAAAGCTAGCAAACACTTTGTGCTAGTTCATGGGATTTGCCATGGAGCCTGGTCTTGGTACAAGCTTGTGGCGTCATTAAAAACTTCAGGGCATAACGTAACAGCTCTTGACTTAGGCGCTTCAGGGATCAACCCAAAGCAGGTCCTTGAAGTCCCACATTTATCAGATTACTTTAGTCCGCTAATGGAGTTCATGACTTCTCTTCCAGAAGAGGAGAAAGTGGTCCTTGTATCCCATAGTTTTGGTGGATTCGCCATTTCCAAAGCCATGGAAAGCTTCCCAGAAAAGATTTCAGTTGCTGTATTTGTCACTGCTCTGATGCCTGGTCCAACTCTCAATGCAACCACCGTTTACTCCGAGGTAACAGTTTTCCATATTCCCAAATTTAGCCATTATATTTGCTTACACTTTTACATAATTGGAACAATATATACTTTGTTACAGGCATTTGCATCGACAGGAGGAGTATCTGCACCTGATAATCGTGTTACATAAGATAATGGACCTACCAATCTTCCAACCACCTTCATTTACGGTCCAAAGTACTTGGAAACTAATCTTTACCAGCTGAGCCCAATGCAGGTAAGCAAAGCATAAGACAGATATATCTTTGATTTTACTAGTTTATCCCAATTATAGATCCATTCGACTACTTAACCGTAACATTGACTTGGAAATGATTTAAGTCGGGTTCTTTTTTCCTTCTTGGTGTTAGGATTTGGCACTGGCCACTACACTAGTGAGGCCGATATACTTATACAATGTGGAAGATGTTTCGAAAGAGATAGTTGTTTCAAGCAAAAGGTTTGGATCAGTTAGGCGAGTATTTATTGTTGCTGCTGAAGATAAACTTATAAAGAAGGAATTTCAAAAGTGGATGATTGAAAAGAATCCACCTGATGAAGTGGAAGTGATCCAGGGCTCTGATCACATGCCCATGATGTCTAAGCCCCATCATCTTTTTACTAATCTTTTGAACATTGCCAACAAATATAGCTAATAGCTGTTAATTAAGAAGAATAAGCGGGACAAATGTAAGGCTGAGAATAAAACTTCAGTTAATTCACATATCTGATGCATTTACATGGCGATCCCAGTTCTTTCATGGAAGTCCTATTACCGAGCTAGTTAATTTGATATTTCAGCTATTCTCATTCAGATGTTGTTTCCTTTCATTGAAATTTCAGTGTTTAGAATTGACATTAATAAACGACCTCTATTTCCTATAATTAATGAATGCCTTATTTGATCTTAGGACTTGAAGAAGCAATGATTAATAGAAATTGAAGGATCAGATTGCAAGGTCATCATGTCAAGTCAGTTGAACTTTTTGATTATTTATCTTCTCTTCCATTATTTGATGGTGAATGATTAAACTTCATAAAATTGAAGGATCAGATAACATGGTGATGATGTAAAGCCTGTTGAGCTTTTCAATCCTTTATTCTTTCCTACTCTTTGCAGTATTTTCTTATGATGACTTGGTCGAAAGAGTACGATACATCAGTGTATCTGTGACTTTGGTTTACTTGACCGAAATGTGTAGTAGAACTTGAAGGAGAGAAATGATAAATGTAGTCTATGAGAAGTCTTGTATTATTATGCTGGAGGGAATAAAGTGGGGTAGTTTTTTTCTTGTAAATGGCTTGTTTATCTTGCTAACCTTATAACATTATTGAGAAACTACAAATTACATCAAGTGTGAAAGGTACTAATTACCTACTTTCATAATTATTTAATCATCTAAAGTTGATGCAAAAAGATGCAAACAAAACCCCTCCAATGATTGCAATAAAGAAATGTAGTAGGTAAATAATATCTTGGCACGGAGTATGTGCTTGAGCCATCGTTGTGATTATAAAACTCCAGTAACCTGAAACAATTTTTGTATGACAAAGCACTTTCCAGTGTCCAAAATCTGTGATTGTGATCCTCTAAGCAAATAATTGAGCAATGGTAGAAGTCCATCCAGCAATCATCCAAGATGTTGTACACAGGCCAAAACTCACCAAAACTGAAGCAGAGGGCATTCCAGTGATTGATCTCTCAATACTGAATTCTCCAGATACATCGACTGATGCGGAGTTAGCAAGTCTAGTTGCTGAAATAAGAAATGCATGCAAGAAGTGGGGATTCTTCCAAGTGATCAATCATGGGGTGTCCTTAGAGTGCAGGGAAAAGATAGAATTGGCATCAAGAAAGTTCTTTGGTTTACCTAAAGAGGAAAAGATAAAAGTTAAGAGAAATGAGGTGAACTTCATGGGATATTATGATACTGAGCTCACCAAAAAGATTAGGGACTGGAAAGAAGTCTTTGATTTTACTGTTGAGAAGACAGTTATGGTCCCACTTTCTCAAGATCCTAATGACAAGGAGCTCAGGGAGTTTCGCAACCAATGGCCTGAGTACCCTCCAGGATTAAGGTAATAATATTCTACTATCAAAAAAATATCTTAGGGTAGAAAACTTATTCCTGAATTTGAAAAACACCAAAAAGCTGTTTTTACCTTTTTTCACTCCAAAAATGATTTTTTAATGTCAAGGGTATGATTGATCCCAAAGTATAACGAAAGATTTCGCATAGTAGATGGGTGAATTAGGACTATTCCCCTTAGATTTATGTATAATTGGATTTTCAGGGAGGTGTGTGAAGAGTATATTCAAGAATTGCAAAAGTTGGCTTACAAGTTAGCAGAACTGATCTCCCTCAGCTTAAGCTTGCCAGCAAAAAGGCTGAATGAGTTCTTTGAAGACCAAGTTATTTTTGGAAGGATAAATCATTATCCTCCTTGTCCTGTCCCTGATCTGGCTTTAGGAGTTGGTAGACACAAAGATGCTGGTTTATTCACCATTTTGTCTCAAGATGATACCGGAGGTCTTGAAATAAAGAGGAAAACTGACGGAGAATGGATAGGAGTTAAACCTACTCCTGATGCTTACATTGTAAATCTTGGTGATGCTACACAGGTATGCTTATCAAAGAAATAGGTAGAAGAAGAGAAAATAATATTGTATTGTTGATATATATATAACTGGTACTAAATGATCACCAGGTGTTTAGCAATGGTGAATATGAGAGTGTGGAACATCGCGTAGTGCTGAACACTGAAAGGAGTAGATTTTCAATTCCATTCTTCGTCAATCCATCGCATAGTACTTGGATACAACCCTTGGAGGAGAAGGTCAATGAGAAGAACCCTGCAAAGTATAAGGCCTATAATTGGGGAATGCTTTACACTCATCGTAGAAAAGACGATCCCAAGACGCGTGATGAGGAAAACCTTCCAGTTGATCATTTCAAGGCTTGAAACAAATCAATTTTATGTTATGTCTTCTTCAAGTAAATGTGTCATGTAATATAAATAATAACATCTTCTTCTTTTTTTGTGTCTATGATTGGGATAAGTAACTAATAAATTTCTGTCTAGCTGTAATGAAAACACTGAATCTCCTATATGTGTAATCCCAGCAAAAAGTATCACTTCTGCAGTAGAGTCGATGTAATTGTTTTCATCTCATCTTATATTACAATGGTTAATGTGATCTTATCTTTGGCTTAACATATCATATCCAAGAATAACATCCACAAATTGTGTGACTGATGTCCTTGCAGAACAGGAAAACTAAACTGTGAGACTGATTTCCTTGCAAAACAGACTACATCATGTGAAAGTAACAAATCTTAGATATTCGTGTGACTCATTTTATTAAGGGTAAAAAGAAAATTTTAATGTTAAGTTGTTTTTAATTATAAAAGGATAACATTTTTCTGGGAATGGATTAAAAAAGAAAAGTGTATAGTATCTAAATGGGAGTTTTTCTTCTTAATCTTGTATTATAATGACATTTAGGTAGAATTTTAATTTCATAATAATTTTAGAGGAAAATAAAGAAAAAATAAATTCATCCATTTTATTTTTTGTGAATGATTTACTTGATACGAAGTAACTCCTCTGTTCTTTTTTTTTTACTTGTAATTCGTTGAATTGATATGTCTGTCGAGAATTTATTTGTTAGAAATCTATTTTACTAAATTATTTTAATTAAATATATTTTAAAATTTTAAGCCTGACTAGTAATTCTTTAGGTAGTTACTCAGTGATAAGAATAATATTAAAAAGGAGAAATAATAAATTTATCTTATTTGCTCCAATGAATAAGTAAAAATTTTACCGTTAAAATTATGTCATTAAGGGCCGAAAGAATGCACCTACTATAAATGTTGTGTAGCCAAGTGCAAGTGGATAATTGTTGAAAGCATCTAAATGGTAAGTCCATTCCAAAACGAGTACTCTCCTATTCCGACTTTTCCAGAGCTTCCGATAGCAAAAGATGGAGCGACATAGGTTCTTTTGAGAACTCAGGAGCATGCCATGACGATCCGTTTATGTTAAGGGAAAGTGCAGTGATGTATGCCAAAATTAAAGTCAAAACTTATTTTTTATTATAGAAAATTGTATTAATGATGATGTGACATAACATAAAATAAGGAAATAACAATTTTGTACAAATAAAATAAATTAACAGCACGCATTTAAGTGGAAAAAGGTTGTATATGAATGATGATGTTTAATCTAGCCAAATTTTCAGTTTGAATTCATACAATTATACTCTTTAAAAAGGTTTCTTGGTAACAATATCTTGCTATAATTAATTTTTCCCTAAATTTTTAATATTTGATCCAATCATTAAATTACCATCCATAAAAAAAGGGCAAAATAAGCGCATTCTTTCTTCATGAGTCAAACTTACCATTTGGAATTCTCATAATTTTTTCTATAAATTCATACAAGAATTCATAAAGAAAGCAAACAAAAATTCCACATTCTTGAACATTTCTTGAACACAATGAATTTGAAGAAACCCCATTTGAGTTTTGTGTGTTTCTTGATACTCTTGTCCAATGTTGTCTCTGTATACTCTCAGGGTAGTGCTGCTTCAGATGCTGCAGTGATGCAAGAATTGAAGAAACAAATAATCAATCCAAATTCACTTAACTGGAACGATCCAGATCCCTGTAAGTGGGATAAAGTTCAATGTACTAAGGATGGTCGCGTAATTAGGATTCAAATAGGGGATCAAGGCCTAAAAGGCTCTCTCCCATCAAACATTAATACCCTTACTGAATTGCAAGTTTTTGAAGTTCAAAGAAATGCATTCACTGGGCCGCTCCCGACTTTCTCTGGATTGAACTCATTGCAGAGCATTCTTCTTAATGGCAATGGGTTCACTTCAATTCCTAATGACTTTTTTGAAGGTATGACTAATTTGCAAAGTGTTTACTTGGATTCCAATCCCTTTTCGTCATGGACTGTACCAGAAAGTCTGAAAAGTGCTACTTCTCTTCAAATTTTCTCGGCTTATTATGCTAATATTACTGGTAAAATCCCTGATTTCTTTGGTGGAAATACTTTTTCTAGTTTAACAACTTTGCATTTGTCGTTTAATAATTTGGAGGGTCCTCTGCCCTCGAGCTTTTCGGGTTCTTCTATCCAATCGCTGTGGTTAAATGGTATTAAAGGTAAGTTGAATGGCTCAATAGATGTGATACAGAACATGACCAGATTAACCCAGCTTTGGTTTTCAGGCAATGAGTTTACAGGCCCTTTGCCTGATTTTTCGGGATTAACTCAGTTGCAAGATTGTAATTTGAGAGATAATAGCTTCACTGGTCCAGTGCCAGACTCTTTGGTTAATCTTCCTTCGTTAAAAGTGGTTAATTTGACAAACAATTTTTTGCAAGGGCCTACGCCACAATTTCCATCTTCAGTGCTAGTGGATATGTTGGATAATACCAATAGTTTTTGTTTGTCACAGCCTGGTCCTTGTGACTCACGGGTTAGTACACTGTTGGATGTGGTTAAGGATGTAGGGTATCCCACGGAGTTTGCTGAGAATTGGACGGGGAATGATCCTTGTTCGCGTTGGCTGGGCATAACTTGTGATGGTGGAAACATTACAGTGCTGAATTTTCAGAAAAGTGGACTTACTGGGACAATCTCTCCCAGCTTGTCGTCCATTACGTCAATACAGAGGTTGATCCTAGCAGACAATTCTCTTACAGGAACTATTCCAAATGAGCTCACATTACTGCCAAACTTAACAGAATTGGATGTTTCTAACAATCAACTTTACGGAAAAATCCCACAATTTAAGAGCAGTGTAGTGGTTAAAACTGAAGGCAACGTCAATATTGGGAAAGATAAGCCACCTACATCTGCACCTGGAAACACATTCCGACAAATGTAGTCTATGAGAAGCCTTGTACTATTAAGCTATTGTTTTCAGTCATGTAGTTTATTTATAATAAAGTTATGGTTCTCATTTATTTCGAGATAATATCTCATATGGTCACTCAACTAGGAAGAACTTTTCTCTTAGAAAGTTACTTAATTTTGGTATCAAATCTCACTATAACTGAAGCAGAGGGCATTCCAATGATTGAATCTCGGTATATATTGAAAAAATAAAATCAATGAAGGAAAAGCGATAAAAAAAGTTGGTCATATTCAAAAAGAAAGAAGAAGGAAAAACGATAGAAATAAGCATATTCACAAAATCACGTACCAATTAGTTTTTTTTCAACATTCCTAAGAAGTAAACCATTAACAGTAAACCTCATTAATTCAAAAGCCGAAAATGCGCAATACGTGACTAATATTTAATCACACGTTAAAATTTAAAGTTTAATAAATATGTATTATACGTCATAAGTGGATGTACTTGCCGTTCTGGTTCTAGAATTAGAATAATTTCTGCTTCCTTATATCCAAAGGAGGGCAAGATCAACTTTTAAACTTACCATTCGAGCTTTCGCTTTCCGGGCTCTAGGATAAAAAAACCCATCTTTGACTTAGTGAAATTTTGTCCGAGTGAGAATGATTGAACCAATACAAGTCGTAATTAATTATTAAAATGGTATTAGTTATTCCATGCTAATTTTATGGGATATTTTTGTCTGTCCCATTCTAGTAACCAAACGATGGCTCAAGATTTTACTTGATTTCCGAAAGAGGTCAAAATTCCTTTTTCTTGTTTTGGTTCTATTTGTTGAACAAACTTGGTTTCAATTTTATGCAGAAAAGGACACTGTAATTGCAGTGATTTAATTTTATGTTTAGGTAACAGTTGACTTTGATAGTAATTGGTATCCATTCTTTTCAGTGAAACAGACAAATCAATCTACTTCATAATCTAATGAATTAATCTATTCTCTTCCTTTATTTGAAATGATGAATCATCAAACGTCCAAATAAAAAAAATATCCATCACTATTAATGTGCAAGGAAAAAATACACACATATTCAGTATAAAATGCCCAACAAATAATACCTGGCAGCATGGGAATTAAGTTAGAAGGTCAAACACCTAGAGTATATCTATCAAGTTGACGTTATAATGGACCACTATGTGCCCAAAATTGAATAGGGGTGCAGTTGGGTTGAGCTTCCAAAAAAATAAAATAAGAATGAGTGAATTATATTTTGATGACCTTGATCAATTTAGTATGGGTGTCGAATCAATTTATTAATTACATTATTGATGTATGTGATATTGATAGAAGAATCTTCAATTTAGGTGGACTTGGTGAACTTTCAAAAAAACTAATTGAGAAAAAGAAGAATTTTAGTTATCCTTTTATATTCCGATTAGTGAGACTTGCTTTGTTATTGTCCGTTGCTATTTGTAACGGTTGAAAGAGTTTTCTCAACAATGAAGTATATTATCGAATAAATAATGAAATTTTAGATGATTGCATAGTGCCTTAAGTAGAAAAAAATATTTCTTACTATTTAATTGATCTATTATAAAATATTTCAGGAGATGAAACCTCATTGAATACAATTTGTTAATAATACATTTAAATTATGCTTTTAATAGTAGTTTTTTCTTCTTGTCTTCTTATGTTAGTTTCAAACTATACGATCGTTAGATTCTATTTTAAAAGTTTTATAATTTTAGTAATTAATTATTGGTTGATTTGGTTTTAATTTTTTTTTATACATTCAATCATTGGAGAAAATTCTTTTACGATCTGAACATCATTTGTGATATTTCACACTATATTACCGTAGGTATATGATTGATATTTCTACCTAAATAAACCAAAGCAATTTTATCTCTTTGTCGTTACTTAATTCGTATTTTTTGTTCCTTTCTTCTTCTTTTTTTGGCTTGTCATTTTGCTGTTGTGTTCAAATTTTGTCCCAACACACTGAAAATGAGACCACCAATAATACACCCAACAGAAATATAATTAGGAACTATTTCATGCTCTTCCTATAAAGAATATATGGAGGATTAATTTTTATTATGCCTGGTATATTAATTTATATGGTATAATTGGATTTTTGAAAGTCCTTTGATTATCTTTTTATTGAAAATATTTTAGTTATTAATTATTGAAATTTATATTTTTTTTTACATAATTTTTAATTATATATAAATTTTATTTCAAAAAACCTTAAACTTTCTTTATCCAAATTTATGATAAAAATTTTAAAATTTGACTTTTAAAATTTTGATTGTGCAGCATAAATTAGAACATGTGCTGCTCTGTATAAATGTGAAATGTCCGAAGACTTGCGTATCCCAGATTATTAGGGGTGAATATGATAAAGACATCACTATGTGATAATATTATATTATATAAAATGTAAGAAATAAGAGGTAAAATCAATTTAATGACAGTGACATCAGTTTGGCTTACTAACCAGAACTTCTTTCATTTTCTTTCGTTTTTAATCAGATGTATTTAGCGTTTTAATTTATGAGACTTTTTAGCGCGGATTCAAATTTAATCACATTCAATATGGATACCAAACGCCAAAAGAGAAAAAATATTAATCGAATTTCAATGTAGAAACTAAACACCGAATAAAAAATATATATTATATGGTTGGCTTCATTAAATACGGAAAACGGCGAGCTTCCTGAATACAAAAGGAAGCATTGAAAGCTAGCTATGTATACTAAAGAAGGTTATCACTGATATCATTTACGTTATAGGGGCTTCGTCGAAAAATTAATATATATATATATGTCAAATGAAGACCTCTAACATAATAACAAAGATATACATGGAAGATCTCTCACATACTTATACGACGCTCAGGTTCAATTATTACTTTGATAGGAATCAATTTCCTAGAATAAGAAGAAAATATGATAAGAACTTTTTGTTAGTTTTAAGTATATATATGTCATGAATAGTTAGTTCTAGATGGGAGATGTGTAGGATCCCTCTTTTTGCATATGGTAAGTTACCATCATTCTTGTACCTTTGAGATTAGGTCTTTCACCTGTTTTTTGTTTGAATAAATAGGCAAGACAAAGGTCATTTTACCAAACCTAACATCAAGGCATTATACGTTGATGATGACAACTTCTATTTTTTTTAAAATATACCGCAAAACCTCTTCCCATGCCTACATAAGAGCAATCATCGACCCACCTAGCATAAATTATAATTTACTTTATGTTTTGAGTTAAATTTTGTTTAATATTTAATATCCATATTAAAATCTAACTAAATTCATAGCTGGAAGAATCTCAATTATCCACTATATTCTATGTTGATGCTAACACGACATTATTGTCATCTCCAAATCGATATTGGGAGATCACTATTAATAAGATTGATCTCCTTATAATAACTAGAGTAAATTTTCCAAATTATAACTTGTTATGTTGATGATAAATAGGTTAAAAATACTATTAAAGAAAATAAGCATAATATTAATTAGAATTATCCCAAAAATTAATAAATCATGTCCACATTAAGACCAGAGTGGGGACCCCGCGCGCAAGTGACAGCTGTATTCATTTATTTTTCTCTCATTTCATTACCCACAACTCAACAGAACAGACTTCTCCCGTTTATGGAAAGCCTAACAACTCCCATATTTACCTTTTGCATCCCTAATATATCCACTATTTTGCATGTTCTAACCCACTTTTTAAATAACTTTTTTAATCCTTTTTTTTAGTGATAGGACTACATTTCACCTCAATTAAAATCATTTCTAATCATATAAAGATAACATTCTTTCTAGCATTGATTAAAAAAAAAGTGTCAAATAAACTGGTACTAAAGAAATGATATTTAATTAAACGTTTTTCTTTTCTACTTGTCCGTTGTTGAATCGACACTTTCCTTAAGAAATTATTTATTATAAACTTGTTTTACAAAATTATTCTTATTACTTATATTATGAAAATCTAAGTTTGACTATTATTGATTTATGTCGTTACTCAATAATAAAAATAATATACTTGTTGACCTGACACTTTCCTTAATAACTTATTTACTAGGGACCTATCTAAATTTTTATTAATCATATTTTAAAATCTAAGTTAATTATTGATATTTGATATACTTACTCAATAATAAATATAATATTTGTAAAAATAAATTAAATTAAGGGGGTAAAGTGGAAAAAAGTTGTATATATAGGTATAGAAAATGCAAAATGTATATATATGTCCTCCCCACTCCTACTCACTTGACTTTTTTATCCACTCTATAAAGAAAGCAAACATAAATTCCAAATTCCCAACCTTTTTCCTCCCCTTTCTTCCCCCAGTCTCCTCCGTTCAATCTGCACACCTTTTTCATCGTCACACTCTGCGATTCTTCTTTATCCCAACTTAAAGAAAACCCTAACACCCTTTTCTTCAAGGAAAAAAGTTCAGTTTTTGAGTCCTTCAGAATTTTCTTGAACAAAATGAAGTTGAAGAAACCCCATCTGGGTTTTGTGTGTTTCTTGATATTCTTGTCGTTTGTTGTCTCTGTATACTCTCAGGGTAGTGCAGCAACAGATGCTGCAGTGATGCAAGAGTTGAAGAAAGGAATCAGCCCACCGAGTTCACTTAGCTGGGACGATCCAGACCCCTGTAAATGGGGTAAAGTTCATTGTACTAAAGATGGTCGTGTAACTAGGATTCAAGTAGGGAATCAAGGGCTAAAAGGTTCTCTACCACCAAACATGAATAACCTGACGGAATTGCAGGTGTTTGAAGTTCAACATAATGCACTTACTGGGGCGCTTCCGAGTTTTTCTGGGATGAATTCGTTGCAGAGCATTCTTCTTAACAACAATGGGTTCACTACAATTCCTAGCGACTTTTTTGAGGGTATGACTAATTTACAAATTGTTAACTTGGATTCCAATTCCTTTTCGCCATGGTCTGTACCAGAGAGTTTGAAAGATTCCACTTCTCTTCAAAGTTTCTCTGCTAATTCTGCTAATATTACTGGTAAAATCCCTGATTTCTTTGGTGGAGATACCTTTGTTAGTTTAACAGATTTGCATCTGGCCTTTAATAATTTTGAGGGTCCCCTGCCCTCGAATTTTTCGGGTTCTTCTATCCAAACGTTGTGGTTAAATGGTCTCCATAGTAAGTTGAATGGTTCAATAGATGTGGTACAGAACATGACCGCATTAACCCAACTCTGGTTTTCAGGCAACAAGTTTACAGGCCCTTTGCCTGATTTTTCGGGCTTGACTCAGTTGAGAGAGTGCAATTTGAGAGACAATAGCTTTACTGGTCCAGTGCCAGACTCCTTGGTTAATCTTCCTTCGTTAAAGGTGGTTAATTTGACAAACAACTTTTTTCAAGGGCCTACGCCAAAATTTCCATCTTCAGTGCTAGTGGATATGTTGGATAATACCAATAGTTTTTGTTTGTCACAGCCGGGTCCTTGTGACTCACGGGTTAATACGCTGTTGGCTGTGGCTAAGGATGTGGGGTATCCCACGGGGTTTGCTGAGAATTGGAAGGGGAATGATCCTTGTTCGTCTTGGATTGGCATAACTTGTGATGGTGGGAACATTACAGTGCTGAATTTTCAGAAAATGGGACTTACTGGGACAATCTCTCCCAACTACTCGTCCATTACATCATTACAGAAGTTGATCCTAGCAAATAATTTTATTACAGGAACTATTCCAAATGAGCTCGCATTGCTGCCAAACCTAAGGGAATTCGATATTTCTAACAATCAAATTTATGGAAAAATCCCACCATTTAAGAGCAATGTACTGGTTAAATATGATGGCAATGTCAATATTGGGAAAGATAATCCACCTCCATTTGCACCTTCCGGGAGCACTCCTAGTTCACCCGATGGGGGTGGAGGTGGACAAACTCATGGGAATGGTAATAAAAAATCTTCAACTGGAGTTGTTGTGGGCTCAGTGATAGGTGGTGTTTGTGGTGCCGTTGCGCTTGCTGGATTATTTGTGTTTTGTCTTTACAGGACTAAGCGCATGCGGTCCGGTAGAGTTCAGAGTCCACACACAGTGGTTATTCATCCTCATCATTCAGGATCTGACCAAGATGCTGTTAAGATCACAGTTGCTGGTTCAAGTGTCAATGGAGGGACAACCGAAACGTATAGTTGTGGAAGCAGTGCACCTGGGGACTTGCACATTGTTGAGGCTGGCAACATGGTGATTTCCATCCAAGTTTTGAGGAATGTCACGAACAACTTCAGTGAGGAGAATATATTGGGGAGAGGTGGATTTGGAACTGTTTACAAGGGGGAGTTACATGATGGAACTAAAATTGCTGTTAAGAGGATGGAATCTGGAGTTATGAGCGAGAAGGGGTTGGATGAGTTCACGTCTGAGATTGCGGTGCTTACTAAGGTCCGCCACAGGCATTTGGTGGCACTGCTAGGATATTGCTTGGATGGAAATGAGAGGTTACTTGTATATGAATATATGCCACAAGGGACAGTCAGCAGGTATCTTTTCAACTGGAAGGAAGAAGGGATAAAGCCCCTCGAATGGACAAGGAGGCTAATCATTGCACTGGATGTTGCAAGGGGTGTTGAATATCTTCACGGTTTAGCTCAACAGAGCTTCATTCATAGAGATCTGAAGCCTTCTAACATTCTTTTGGGAGATGATATGAGGGCTAAAGTTGCAGATTTTGGACTTGTTCGCCTTGCTCCTGAGGGAAAAACTTCATTGGTTACTAGGTTGGCTGGAACTTTTGGCTATCTTGCACCAGAGTATGCAGGTAAACTTCATCATGTGACCTGTTAATTTTCCTTATATTTTTCCATATATTTGCTTACATAAATGGACGTATGTTAGTGTATATAAGGCCAATAATATTAGATTAATAGGCTTAACAGGAGACAGTGGAAGTAGGAACTGCTTCCTCTCTTGTTTTGGTCTGCATCTACAGGCCATCAGGGAAGCCTATTCTAGCTGGATCTTCTGGAAAGTTGATATAGCTATCAAGAGGATCTGGAGATTCCAGCAAAATTTTTTGGTGTGTCTGAATGAAAGAAATCACAGATGTTTTGAATGGGTCTCAACTTCGAATCACTCTCTAAAATCTAGTACCTAGTTATTTGTTTAGCTGGATTTTGTCCTTTAAATAGTGTTGACACTTTTTTTGGATTTTGTAAGCTCTTTGATTTTAGCTAGGTTCTTGTACTGGAGCTAACTCTCTTGTACACTTTTGCTAATATCATCACCCTGATACAGTGGAAGTAAAACCAATAGAGAGTTGGGAACACTACCTTTATAAAAAAAATGAATAAATTCCTATAGAGAGTTAGAGAAGTTTCTATGGTAGGATTGCAGCAGATGAACTTATGCTGTACCTTATATCTTCGAATGATGGAGTGCAAGTCTGAGAACATAAAAATAAGCAATATGCCTCTAATCAAGGCAAATTTAAATACTTCTGACAAATGCTTGACTTTTTGCTCGACAGTCAAAACTTAAATCTACTTCTTCAATAAGATGTAGGAATTCCTGGTAACCTTTCTCTTATTTCCACAAGTTAGTTATGTTACCGCCATTTAGGTGTTTTGCTCTTGGGTTGAATGATGACTTTTTCGTATTACGGGAAAACACTTGCCTTTCTGATTGTATATTTTCTTCCTCGATGATAAAGCTGTGTTGCTGTTGTTCATTTCCTTTAGGCTCAGATCAAGTGTAGTTTATCTCCTTTAGGCATTGATTGGGTTCTTTCATTTGGTTTCTTGTTTACATTTTATTCTCCCTATCCAACTTAAATTCAATTTAATAGCTCTCATCTTGAATTGCATCATTAGTATGAAAGAAACTGTTAACACTTGACTATTTTATTTAATTGGACAGTTACGGGCCGAGTAACCACAAAGATTGATGTGTTTAGCTTTGGTGTAATTTTGATGGAGCTAATTACTGGAAGAAGAGCTCTGGATGAATCTCAGCCCGAGGAAAGCATGCATCTGGTCCCATGGTTCCGCAGAATGCATATAAATAAGGAGACATTCCGTAAGGCCATTGACCACACAATCGATCTTGATGAAGAAACTCTGGCCAGTGTCAGCAAAGTTGCTGAGTTGGCTGGTCACTGCTGTGCTAGGGAACCCCATCAGAGACCAGACATGGGTCATGCTGTCAACGTGCTTTCCTCCCTGGCTGAGCTCTGGAAACCAGCCGAAGTGGACGAGGATGAAATATATGGAATCGATTATGACATGACGCTACCTCAAGCAGTTAAGAAGTGGCAGGCTCTCGAGGGAATGAGTGGCATTGACGGCTCTTCTTCATACATTGGCAGCAGTGAAAATACACAAACAAGTATACCCACTCGGCCATCTGGATTCGCCGATTCATTTACGTCAGTGGATGGACGATAATTTGATTGTCCAACTATACTGGTGGGGCTTTTGGCCTAATGTATTGCCCTTTAGAGGGTTGGTTTGTTCATTCCTTGTGCTCATCCCTTATATCTATCTTTGCCTTCTTTTTCTCCCTGTCTTGGTTCTTCCGGGTTTTGTTTAGATCCTAGTGACAATATGGAGTTGCTTTCATCTGATTCTTCTTGAACTTTTACTACCCTGCCTGTGCCTTCTTTCTAGGAGTTGTCCAATATGCAAATATTATGAGGCAATGTCTAATTTCATATTAATTAGTTTGGATTCATTCATATTTTCTGATCTGATTTGAAAGTCTTTTCTGGGGTGTCTAGATTATAAGTCATCAAGATTCTACTATGGGAATATCAACACTTGGCCTTGCAGATATAGATTCTCTTGTAACCTTTTGTAATGAAATATGTTATCTTAATGGCTGAGAGAAATGATGATATGGATCAATGCTTTGTGGCCACGTTGGGCTACAAAACAAAAATAGAGTGGGGCTGCAGATTTTACTGTCATGATTTGCAGAGATTTAAGTCAAACCACACCCATTAAAAATGCTGTGAAAAGAGACGGGGAAGAATTATTACTTGTTAATTAGTGTCATGTGATATAAATAATAAACTAATGCAAAGTTCCATTTTGCCTATTTCTTTAAGATTGGGGTAACTAATGGATATTATTACCCTTTTTCCATTTGTCTATTTGTAATGAAACACTGAATCTCCTGTCAGATCAGCCTTGTCGAGGTAAAAATTCCATGTGTTGTACCAAAATTGCCAAGTGCAAGACCATAGATCTAGTTGAGCAGAATAGAGAATTAAAAATTCATGTTGAACATGCAAGGCTTTTTTTAATAATTCAGGCAAAGAAACTAACTTTGTCACAGCAGAATTTGCCCCAATGGACCGGTAGATATTAGCCAGATCAAGTAGATATTTAAACAGGTTTTCTTTTGTATCAATATGGACTACATATTTAATTTAGCCCAAATTTTAGATGGGTTGACTAAATGAGTAGAAGTGATAGTCAGTGTGGGGATGCAGAAACCAAACTCCTCCAAATATCAAATGCCTCAAATAATAGCCTTACGTGGGGTTGCTTCTGCATACAAGTAAGTTAACAGAAACCAAACTCCTTGAATTTTAAAGTTGTCTTGTTATGGTTCATATTATGTGTTCATTATTCAAAAGAAGGTAAAAAGATATGGAGAAAAACAAGTTTCCAACAAGTCTAGTAGTTCTAATACTGCTGTTTCCATATGCAAATGCAACCTTAATTTCATCACCCCCTAAAGCTAAGAAACACTTTGTGCTAGTTCATACCGCATTCCACGGAGCCTGGACCTGGTACAAGATTGTGGCATTGATGACATCTTCAGGGCATAATGTTACAGCTCTGGACTTGGGGGCTTCAGGGATCAACCTGAAACAGGCCCTTGAAATCCCACATTTTTCTGATTACTTGAGTCCACTAATGGAGTTCATGGCTTCACTTCCTGCAGATAAAAAAATAATTCTTGTAGGTCATGCCTTTGGTGGACTCGCCATTTCTAAAGCCATGGAGACCTTTCCAGAAAAGATTTCAGCTGCTGTTTTTCTAAGTGGTCTGATGCCTGGTCCAACTCTCAATGCAACCACCGTCTATACTAAGGTACAAATTTTACGTATTCCCAACTTTAGCCATGAGATGATGTGTTATGTTTGTTTAAACTTTTACATGTTTGAAACTAAATACACTTCGTTATAGGCAATCAATGCATTAATTGCTCAACTTGATACTCGTGTTACATACGATAATGGACCTACAAATCCTCCAACCACCGTCATCGCAGGTCCCAAGTACTTGGCAACTACTATTTATCAGTTGAGCCCAATTGAGGTAAGAAAATCATAATACAAATATATTCTGTAATTGAAATAGCTAATAAGTTCTGTTATTCTGGTCATGAGAATGGCCCTAAAGTGACTTCCCCCGCTAAAAATTATTAGTCAGCATCACTTATGGAAGATTTTAATAGTCTATCCAAATTACAGATCTATTGAAGTACTTAATCGCAACATCAACTTGGAACTAATTTAAATCGATTTTTTTACTTGTTGGTGTTAGGATTTGGCGTTGGCCACTACACTAGTAAGGCCATTTTATTTATACCGCGCGGAAGATGTTTCTAAGGAGATAGTTCTTGATGTATTTCAGATGTTTTGATGATCCTCACAAATGCAGGGACCCGGTTCCTGGTAGAGTGTTTTTTGTCCAGGTTCAATATGGTGTACAGCTGGAAAGCTGTCTTGTCAGGATGTTGGTGAAGCAGTCAGTGTACTTCATCAATAGAAATGGACGAGGTTGTTTGTCCAATGGTCAACAAGTCTTCTTGATTGATATATTCAAAGACAAACAACTTAATGATTCATTCATTCAAAGAGAGAAGAATCCAAGCTTCAAATACAAAATACAACAAGGGACCTGATCAACTGAAGAAGTGCTATATGTGTGTGTTGTTGTTTTTGAATGCTTGTAATGTGCTAAACTTGTAAGATTTGTTTCACTCTTATAAGAAACGTTTCAAACCTTTGTGAGAATCAGTGTAAGAACATTGTTAGAGTTAACTTTGTGTCTTACTGTTCGAAGTCTATATTAATTAGTGATAGTTAATATAGTGGGCAATGGATGCATTGCTTAGGCTCAGTAAGTAATAGGTGTATTACTTAGTGTGAGATTAAGAGTTTAGTCTCATTGGTGTAGTTGAAATCTGTATTCACTTTTGCTTGGAGATTAGTGAAAATAGTTGAAAATCCTGTCACAGGTCGTGGTTTTACTCCCTTGAGCAAGGAGGTTTCCATGTAAAATCCCGTGTGCCTATTTTACTTCCAGCTATTTACTTTCTGCACTTTAACTGTATCAAAGGACCTGGTCCTGTGATCACTGGTGGACGCATATATTCCAACAGTTCTTTCAAGCAAAAGATATGGATCTGTTAGGCGAGTGTTCGTTGTTGCTGCTGAAAATAAAGCTCTGACGAAGGAATTTTGACAGTTGATGATTGAAAAGAATCCACATGATGAAGTGAAAGAGATCCAAGGCTCTGATCACGTGACCATGATGTCTAAGCCCCAACAACTTTTTACTACTCTTCTGAGCATTGCTAACAAGTATAGATAAGAGTTGTTAAATAAAAAGAATAAGGGAGACATGTCTAAGGCTGAGAATAAATCTACAGTGAATGCACATATCTGATGCATTTATATGATGTAATCGCAGTTCTCCCATAGAAGTTCAACCATTTTCTTTCAGTTGTCATTCCCTTCATTGTTTATTGTTTGGAATTGACATCAATAGACAACCTCTATTTCCTCTAATTACTGAATTTTAGTTCAATTTGGTTAAATCTCATCAATGCGGAGAGGAGATAGAAGTCGAAACTGAAGAATTAGAACATATGAATGTGGAATATGCTGTAGATGAACAGGAGCTCATTGATCCCACTGTGGTCATTTGCCTCAATTAGAATTCATTGAGTCGAGGGAGTGGCTAAGAAAAAGAAGTTTGTAGTCCTGGTGGATTCTCGAGCAACGCACAGTTTAATAAATCAACAAACAGAGCAGGAAATGGATGTTATTTCCCCTTTTTGTGCACAAAATGAATGTCATTGTAGCAGAGTGTAAGGATTTCATGCGATCCAAAACATTAAAAGATGTCTTCTGTTCTTGTGATAGATGGATTAAAGTTCCACTAAAATGTTATTCAAAATTTTGATTTCAGATCATTTACTATTTCTCTAATAACTTACACTTTTAGATCGGATGATCACAGAGTTAAACACTACTTACCGAAGACGATAGTAGCATCTAGCCATTCCAATGATACAAAGGTACCCTACTTGGCCAAGATGGCTACTAATAGAGAGGCCACAGTCCCCAGGCTTGCATTAGCCCCTACTACGATTGCTTGTGCGTGGAAGTAAGTAAAAGTCAAACTCCCCTATAACTCAAATCTAGGGGTGGGCGTTCATATTCAGATCGGGATTTCCAAATTTTGAGTTCGGTAATTGGTAGTTAAATAGATACCAAATACCAAGATTTTAGATTTCGGTTCGTCGGTAAATCAAACTTCGGTTCGGTACGTTATTAATATCTTTCTATGTGGAGGGACGATATAATAGAAGATTAATAAGTATGAAGACATCAAGAAAAGTAAATTGACACAACTGAAAGACATATGTATTTGGGTTGTTTATGTTTAGTCTTTAACTTTCTCTTTGGGCTTGTACTAATGAGTTATGAACCTGTTGATATATGGTCTTCATTAAGTAAATAATTCGGTATTCGTGAAATACCGAATACCAAATGGTTCTAATGTCTTGTACCAAATCCAAACCCGAAAACCGTATTTTTAAAATTTTACTCTCAAATATCACTTCAAATACCGAATTACCAAATACCAAATTACCAAAATATTTGGTTCGATTTTCAGTATTTTATGCCCAGCCCTACTCAAATCTCTCAAATAATAGCTACTGTGGATTGCTTGTGCATGGAAGTAAGTTAGAAGAAACCAAACTCTTCTTATTATAAAGCTGCCTCTGTTATTCTGGTCATGAGAATGGTAGGCATTTGAAAATATATTTTTCTTTCGCAGAAATTTCTTAGTAGGCATCACCACCTTCTGGAAGATTTTAATAGTTAATCCACATTACAGGTCTATTCAAGTACTTAATCACAACATCATCTTGGAACTAATTAAATAGGTTTTAACAATTCTTGGTGTTAGAATTTGGCGCTGGCCACTACACTATAGTAAGGATATTTTATTTATACCGCGCGGAAAATGTTTCTTAGGAGATAATTCTTTCGAGCAAAAGGTATGAATCAGTTAGGTGAGTGCTCATTGTTGTGGCTCAAAAATAAAGTCTGAAGAAGGAATTTCTACGGTTAATGATTGAAAAGAATCTACCAGATGAAGTGGAAGAGATCGAGGACTCTGACCATGTGACCATGATGTCTATGCTCCAACAACTTTATACTACTTTTGTGAGGATTGCAAACAAGTATAGATAAGAGCTGTTAATTAAAGAGAATTAAGGGGACATTTGTAAGGCTGATAATAAAACTTCAGTCAATTCACATACATGATCTCAGTTCTTCTATGGAAGTCCTATTACTGAGCTAGTTAAATTTGACATTTTAATAATTTTTTTCCTTTGTAATTTCAGTTTTTGGAATTACATTAATAAACAACCTCTATTTCATGAAATAACTGAATTTTAGTTCAATTCGGTTATATCTAATCGATGGGAAGAGGAGATAGATGTTGATGCTGAAGAATCAGAACATTATGAATAAATAATGCAGGAAATGAAGGTCATAGTAGTAGATGGGAAATATATGATCAGTGATTCAGAGTATAAGGAGTTCATGTGAGCCAAAACATTAAAATTGTAGCCACTCACATGACCCCCTCCCAGGACACTTTTTCTCTTAAAGCTCCTACTTTTCTCAACAAGTAAATCATTTAAATTGAACGGAGATTCGAGATTAGAACTACTGTAGGACAAGGTTAGCCAAGTTCCTTGGACTTTTTATTTATCACTGTTACCATTTATAGCACACGAGATCATAAAGTATGAAACCGATTAGTGAACTGGTGCATGACTACTAATAGTGAGGCCACAATCCCCAGACTTGCACCAACTTCTACTACATTGCTTGCCCACTTCCTCAAATAATAACCAACTTTAGGTTGCTTCTATGTGTAAGTAAGTTAAAAGAAACCAAACTCCTCCAACTATAAAGCTGCCATGTAATGTTTCATATTATGTGCTCATTTTTCAAAAGAAGGGAAAAACGATATGGAGAAAAGAAAGTTCCTAACAAGTCTAGCAGTTCTAATACTTCTGTTGCCTTATGCTAATTCAACCTTGCCAGGGCCTAAATCTAAGAAGCACTTTGTACTAGTGCATACGGCAGGCCACGGAGCCTGGACCTGGTACAAGATTGTGGCATTGATGAGATCTTCAGGGCATAATGTCACAGCTAGGGTTTTGCCCTGATTTTCTTACCTTATTTGAAGTTTATTTTTTCCTAAAAGAAAAGACAAAACATTACCATAAATGTTTGAAAGGATAATATATTTTTCTTCCATATTTGGTTTATTCTTTCCTTAGAGGAAAAGTTTGGAGATCTATAAATTGAAGATTCCTATTCTCATAACAGAAAACAGTAGCATCCACAATGTAGTCGTTTAGAGATTTTTTTTTATGGGGAGATTTTCTCTCTACAATTTTAATGTTTTTTATTAGTTTTTAATATGTAGGCCAATTGGCCAAATTTCATGTAATAATATTTTGATTTTTAATATAAGTTTTTGTCATCTAATTTATCAACATATGATTTGCAATTGTAAGCTTCCGCATGACGTCATAATCACTTTCGAACCCAACAAGTGGTATCAGAGCATATGGTTCAATGATCCAATGGTTCAACAAGATTGAAGAAAGGTTCAAGTGGTTTCAAATCAATTTGCAATCAATGTGATGATAATGAAGATTTTTGTGCTACTACATGTGGAGAAAAAAATTCAAATATATTTTCAAAAATATCCTGCTGCTCTATCCTTTAAAACAAAATCAATTATCGACCCATGCTTACTTTAAAGCATGGGCTCCAACTTTCAACCCTTACAAACTTTTAATGCTCGGGCTCCACTTTTAACTCATGCATCTTACTTTTAACGCATGAGCTCCACTTTTAACTCATGCATATTACTTTTAACCCATGAGCTCCACTTTCAACTCATGCATATTACTTTTAACTCATGAGCTCCACTTTCAACCCTACTTATAACTTTTAACACAGGGCTCAAATTTTTAACCCATATCAATTTTAAAGAGCAACTTTCACGTTTAGCAAACATAAAGATCGTATTTGTATGCTATAGCTATAGTTTGCATAATTGCGCTCCATAGCAAACTTTATGTTTGCTATGGAGCATCAGATTGTATAAATCGTTCGGGGTATCAGATTTGTATAAAATCGCTGGCAGCCTCCCAATTCAATTTTATGTGTTTGTATATCTGCATAAAATTTGAATTTGTATAGAATTGAATCGAAATAAATCGTTTGTATATCAAATCTCTCTCTCTCGCTTTATACAACAGAAATTATACATTGTAATTTGTATAATCTGTGTTTGTATAAAGTGAGAAAGAGAGAAAGACAAAAGAGAACTGTGCAGGGAAGATCTGTATTTGTGTTTGTATAAAGTGAGAGAGGCGAGGGAGAGACTGGCGAGCGAGAGGGGGAGAGTGGCGAGCGAGAATTTCAGGAAAGAGGCGAATGGCAACAGTTTGCTACGGGTTACAATTAAATCAAATTATGGCTATAGCATTTAATTTGAATTAATAGTTTGCTATTATATACAATTTTTCCATTTTTAAATCATGGTAAGCTGATACATGAAGATTTTGGGAAGAACCAGATGATAGGACAGGGCTAAGACAGTATTATCAAGCATATGAGGAAGGCGGATCAAGTTTTGTCAAGAAAATCCAGCCAAAAGGAGAGATTTGTTAGGGTTTTGCCCTTATTTTCTTACCTTATTTGAAGTTTATTTTTTCCTAAAAGAAAAGACAAAACATTACCATAAATGTTTGAAAGGAAAATATATTTTCTTCCATAATTGGTTTATTCTTTCCTTAGAGGAAAAAATTGGAGATTTATAAATTGAAGATCCTTATTCTCATAACAGAAAACAATAGCATCCACAATGTAGTCATTTAGATTTTTGTTTATGGGGAGATTTTTTCTCTACAATTTTAATGTTTTTATTAGTTTTTAATATGTAGGCTAATTGGCCAAATTTCATATAATAATATTTTGATTTTTAGTATAAGTTTTTGTCATCTAATTTATCAACATATGATTTGCAATTGTAAGCTTCCGCATGACGCCATAATCGCTTTCGAACCCAACACAGGGATCAACCCGAAACAGGCTCTCGAAATCCCACATTTTTCTGATTACTTGAGTCCGCAAATGGAATTCATGGCTTCACTCCCTGCTGATAAAAAAACAGTTCTTGTAGGCCATAGCTTTGGTGGACTCGGCATTTCTAAAGCCATGGAAACCTTCCCAGAAAAGATTTCAGCTGCTGTATTTCTCAGTGGTCTAATGCCTGGTCCAAATATCAATGCAACCACCGTCTATACTAAGGTACCAATTTCCGTGTTCCCAACTTTAGCCATGAGATGATCTCTTACGTTTGCTTAAACTTTTACATGTTTGAAACTAAATATACTTGGTTATAGGCAATCAATGCAGTAATAACTCAACTTGGTACTCGTGTTACATATGATAATGGACCTACAAATCCTCCAACCACCGTCATCCTAGGTCCGCAGTACTTGGCAACTAATATTTATCAACTGAGCCCAATTGAATTAAGAAAATCCTAATACAAATATATACTATAATTGAAATAGATAGCTAATAAATTCTGTTATTCTGGTCATAAGAATCGCCCTACAGTAACTACTTTCGCCAAAAACTATTAATCGGCATCACCTACTGGAAAATTTTAATAGTTTATCCAAATTACAGATCTATTTGCAACATCAACTTGGAACTGATTTAAAATCGTTTTTTCCCCTTCTTGGTGTTACGATTTGACGCTGGCCACTACACTAGTTAGGCCATTTTATTTATACCGCGTGGAAGATGTTTCTAAGGAGATAGTTCTTTCAAGCAAAAGATATGGATCAGTTAGGCGAGTGTTCATTGTTGCAGCTGAAAGTAAAGCTTCTAATAAGGAATTTTCACAGTTGATGATTGAAAAGAATCCACCTGATGAAGTGAAAGAGATCGAGGCCTCTGACCACGTGACCATGATGTCTAAGCCCCAACAACTTTACATTACTTTTCTGAGCATTGCCAACAAGTATAACTAATAGCTGTTGGTTAAGAAGAATAACAGCTATTATATGTCAATCTCACTTCTCCCATAGAAGTCCTAGTTAATTTGATATTTCAACCATTTCTTTCAGTGGTTATTTCCTTCATTGTATTCAGTGTTTGGAATTGACATCAATAAACAACAATCTATTTCCTCTAATTACTGAATTTTAGTTCAATTTGATTAAATCCCATCAATGCAGAGGAGGAGATAGAAGTCGATACTGAAGAATTAGAACATATGAATGAAGAATATGCTGTAGATGAACAAGAGCTCATTGATCCCACTGTGGTCATTTGCCTCAATAAGAATTCATTTAGAGTCGAGGGAGTGGATAAGAAAAAGAAGTTTGTGGTCCTGGTGGATTCTCGAGCAACCCACAGTTTAATAAATCAACAAACAGAGCAGGAGAGATCATAAAGTATGAAACCAGTTAGTGTACTAGTCTGGTGGTTCGTTCTTTTTTCTTAAAGCTAACAATTGTTTAAGCTTTGCAAAGAATTTGACAAATTGAAATTATAATATATATTAGGTGATGCAAGATGGTAGTCCAATGAAGGCAATGGTTGAGAAATCTGTTCATGTTTTCAGTTCTTGTGATAGACAGATTAAGGTGCAACTAAAATGTTGTTCAAAATTTTGATTTCAGTTCATTATTTCTCTAATAACTCAAGCTTTTACATGTGATCACAGAGTTAAACACTAGTTACCGAAGACGATAATAGCATTTAGTGGAGGGCCTGTAGTAGGATGTGCTTTGGCAAACCAAGAAGTCACAAGCATAGTCCCCCCAAAGGTACCTTGCTTGGACAAGGATGGCTACTAATAGAGAGGCCACACTCCCTAGGCTTGCACCAGCCCCTACTACGATTGCTTGTGCATGGAAGTAAGTTAGCAAAAGTCAACAAGTATAGATAAGAGCTTTTAATTAAAAAGAATAAGGGGAAATTTGTAAGGCTGAGAATAAAACTTCAGTCAATTGACATATCTGATGCATTTATATGGCGATCTCAGTTCTTCTATGAAAGTCCTATTACCGAGCTAGTTAAATTTGACATTTAAATAATTTTCTTCCATTGTAATTTTAGTTTTTGGAATTGACATCAATAAACAACCTCTATTTCATGAAAATACTGGACGGGAAGAGGAGACAGATGTTGGTGCTGAAGAATCAGAGCTATATGAATAAATAGTGCAGGAAATGGTCATAGTAGTAGATGGCAAATATATGATCAGTTATTCAGAGTATAAGGAGTTCATGTGAGCCAAAACATTAAAATTATAGCCATTCTCATGACCCCCTCCCAGGACCCTTTTTCTCTTAAAGCTCCTACTTTTCTCAACAATTAAATCATTTAAATTGAACGCAGACTCGAGATTAGAACAACTGTAGGACAAGGTAAGCCAAGTTCCTTAAACTTTTTATTTATCACTGTTACCATTTATAGGGCACGAGATCATAAAGTATGAAACCGATTAGTGAACTGGTCTACTAGTCCAAGCATGACTACTAATAGTGAGGCCACAATCCCCAGACTTGCACCAGCTTCTACTACATTGCTTGCCCACTTCCTCAAATAATAGCCAACTTTAGGTTGCTTCTATGTGTAAGTAAGTTAGAATAAACCAAATTCCTCCAACTATAAAGCTGCCATGTAATGTTTCGTATTATGTGCTCATTTTTCAAAAGAAGGGAAAAACGATATGGAGAAAAGCAAGTTTCTAACAAGTCTAGTAGTTCTAATACTTCTGTTGCCTTATGCTAATTCAACCTTGCCAGGGCCTAAATCTAAGAAGCACTTTGTTCTAGTGCATACGGCAGGCCACGGAGCCTGGACCTGGTACAAGATTGTGGCATTGATGAGATCTTCAGGGCATAATGTCACAGCTCTGGACTTGGGTGCTTCAGGGATCAACCCGAAACAGGCTCTCGAAATCCCACATTTTTCTAATTACTTGAGTCCGCTAATGGAATTCATGGCTTCACTCCCTGCTGATAAAAAAGTAGTTCTTGTAGGCCATAGCTTTGGTGGACTCGGCATTTCTAAAGCCATGGAAACCTTCCCAGAAAAGATTTCAACTGCTGTCTTTCTTAGTGGTCTAATGCCTGGTCCAAATATCACTGCAATCACCGTCTATACTAAGGTACCAATTTCCATATTCCCAACTTTAGCCATGAGATGATCTGTTATGTTTGCTTAAACATTTACATGTTTGAAACTAAATATACTTCGTCATAGGCAATCAATGCAGTAATAACTCAGCTTGGTACTCGTCTTACATACGATAATGGACCAACGAATCCTCCAACTACCGTCATCCTAGGTCCACAGTACTTGGCAACTAATATTTATCAACTGAGCCCAATTGAGGTAAGAAACTCATAATACAATTATATACTATAATTGAAATAGATAGCTAATAAATTCTGTTATTCTATTCATGAGAATCGCCCTAAAGTGACTACTTTCGCCAAAAACTATTAATCGGCATCACCTACCAGAAGATTTTAATAGTTAATAGAAATTACAGTTCTATTTGTAACATCAACTTGGAACTGATTCAAATCGTTTTTTTTTCTTGTTGGTGTTAGGATTTGGCGTTGGCCACTACACTAGTAAGGCCATTTTATTTATACAGCGCGGAAGATGTTTCTAAGGAGATAGTTCTTTCAAGCAAAAGGTATGGATCAGTTAGGCGAGTGTTCATTGTTGCTCCTGAAAATAAAGCTTTTAAGATGGAATTTTTACGGTTGATGATTGAAAAGAATCCACCTGATGAAGTGAAAGAGATCCAGGGTTCTGACCACGTGACCATGATGTCTAAGCCCCAACAACTTTACACTACTCTTCTGAGCATTGCCAACAAGTATTAACTAATAGCTGTTAGTTAAGAAGAATAAGTGGGACAAGTGTAAGGCTGATAGTAAAACTTCAGATAATTCACATATCTGATGGCTGATGCATTTAATTTGACATTTCAATCATTTTCTTTCGGTTGTCATTTCCTTCATTGTATTTTCAGTGTTTGGAATTGACATGAATAAACGACCTCTATTTCCTATAATTACTGAATTTGGTTAAATCTCATCAATGGGGTCAAGAGAGTGGCTAAGAAAAAGAAGTTTGTGGTCCTGGTGTATTCTCGAGCAACACACAGTTTAATAAATCAACAAACAGAGCAGGAGAGATCATAAAGTATGGAACCAATTAGCGAACTAGTCTGATGGTTCGTTCTTTTTTCTTATAGCTAGCAATTGTTTTAGCTTTGCAAACAATTTGACGAATTTAAATACTAATATATTTAGGTGATGCAAGATGGTAGGTAAATGAAGGCAATGATTGAGAATTCTGATCAAGATGTCTTCTGTTCTTGTGATAGACAGATTATTGTGCAACTAAAATGTTGTTTAAAATTTTGATTTCAGTTCATTATTTCTCTAATAACTTAAACGTTTACATCAGATGATCACAGAGTTAAACAATAGTTACCGAAGACAATAATAGCATTTAGTGGAGTGCCTTTAGTAGGATGTGCTTTGGAAATCCAAGAAGTCACAAGCCTAGAGGTACCTTGCTTGCCCACTTCTTCAAAAACTCCTCTAAAAATCAAATGCCTCAAATAATAGTAGCTGTTAATTAAGAAGAATAAGGCGGACATGTGTAAGGCTGAGAATAAAACTTGAGTCAATTCACATATCTAATGCATTTATATGGTGATCTCAGTACTTTCATCGAAGTCCTTATTATCATGCTAATCAATTTGACATTTCATGAATTGACATCAATAAACAGCCTCTATTTCATGTAATTACTTAATTTAGGTTATAGACCAAACAGCTAAATCTCATCAGTGTGATATGAATAACAAACCAATGCAAATTAGAGATCCATTTTCATTTTCAATGATAACTGTATTTGTACATGAATAAGACATTTCAAAGAAACTAGCTTTGTCATAACAGAATTATGGATGTGTTACTTGAGTGTTTATTGTATATGATGAAGATAAGGTAGCCCAGTGGACTTAAAGAATGGATGATTGATCCAGTGGAAGAAGTTGAAGGATTAGATTACATGGTCATGATTTTAAGACAGCTGAACTTTTTAATTATTCAGCTCTTCCTTTAGTTGACTTGGTGAATGATTAAACTACCAAGAAAAACATTCAATATAAACATTCAAGATAAATATATGGGTTCATTCAAATCCAATAGTTTTGGCTCATATTCAGTATATTAATAGTGGTGTCAAATGGGAAGTTTGAGCTAAATTTGGAGGGGTCAAAATGGGCAGGATCAATAAAATGACCAGCCCAAACTTTGAAGGTTACTGGGTTGAGATGAACTAAGTAATAGGTCATAGCCCAACACCCTAATTCTAACAACTAAAAAGTTCAATTTTTATTGTTTTTTTTGTTAATTACTAAATAAAACATTTTTTTCATTGTTGGTTAAATCTAATTTATCACATAAATAATGGGAAAAAAAAGATTGACTAGTAATCTTATGGATCAATATGGTCTATGGACTACATAGTCAAAATCAGCCCAACTTTTAGATGAATTAACGTGGAGTATGCTCAAATTGACCTGCCCTGAAAACATGCCAGTGCATGGCTCATAATTTTTCATATGCCAAGCATGACTATTAATAGAGAGACAACAATCCCTAGGCCTGTACCAGCCCCTACATACTACATTGCTTTTGCATGGACGTAAGTCGCAGAAACCAAACTCCTCGGATTATAAATCTATCCTTGTAATTGTTCATATAATGTGCTCATTCTTCAAAAGAAGGGATAAAGATATGGAGAAAACCAAGTTTCTAACAAGTCTAGTAGTTCTAATACTTTTGTTGTCATATGCAAATGCAACCTTGTCAGAGCCTAAAGTTAAGAAGCACTTTGTGCTAGTTCATACGGCAGGCCATGGAGCCTGGTCCTGGTACAAGATTGTGGCATTGCTCAGATCTTCAGGGCATAATGTCACTGCTCTGGACTTGGCTGCTTCAGGAATCAACCCGAAACAGACCTTCCAAGTCCCACTTTTTTTCTGATTACTTGATTCCGCTAATGGAGTTCATGGCTTCTCTTCCTGCACATGAAAAAGTGGTTCTTGTAGGCCATACCTATGGTGGACTCGCCATTTCTAAAGCCATGGAAACCTTTCCAGCAAAAATTTCAGTTGCCGTATTTGTCACTGCTCTGATGCCTGGTCCAAAAATCAATGTAACCACAGTCTACACAATGTTCCATATTCCCAACTTTAGCAATGAGATGATCTATTATATGTTTATTTATGCTTGTACATGTTTGATGCTAAATATACTTTGTTACAGTTACTCAAGTCAGTATCTCAACCTGATAATCGTTTTATATACAATAATGGTCCTACGAATCCTCCAACAACCTTCATCCCAGGTCCGAAGTACATGGAAACTAATATGTACCAGCGGAGACCATTTCAGGTAAGCAAAGCATAATTCAAATATATACTATAATTGAAATAGCCAATAAGTTTTGTTGTTCTGGTCATGAGAATGGCGCTAAAGTGACTTCTTTCGCCAAAAATTATTAGTAGGCTTCACCTATTGGAATATTTTAAGAGTTTATCCAAATTATAGATCTATTCAAGTACTTAATGGTGACAACAACTTGGAAGTGATTTAAATCGGGGTTTTTTCCTTGTTGGTGTTAGGATTTGACGTTGGCCTATACACTAGTAAGGCCAACACGCTATTACAGTGTGGAGAATACTTCTAAGGAGGTAGTTATTACAAACAAAAGGTATGGATCAGTTAGGCGAGCATTTATTGTTGCTGTTGAAGATAAACTTCTGACGAAGGAATTTCAACGGTTGATGATTGAAAAGAATCCACCAGATGAAGTGGAAGAGATCCAGGGCTCAGACACAACAATGATGATGTCTAAGCCCCAACAACTTTTTACTAGTCTTATGAGAATTGCCAAAAAGTATAACTAATAGTTGTTAATTAAGAAGAATAAGGGGGACATGTTTAAGGCTGAGAATAAAACTCCAGTCAATTCACATATGTGATGCAATTATCTGGTGATCTCAGTTCTTTCATACAAGTCCTAGTTAATTTGATATTTCAACTATATTCTCTTTCAGCTGTTGTACCCTTTTGTTGGAATTTCAGTGTTTGGAAATGACATCAATAAATAACCCTCTATTTCCTATAATTACTGAATTTTAGTTCAATTTGATTCAAGACTAAACAGTTAAATCTCGTCGATGGGATGAGGACATAGAAGTTGATACTGAAGAATTAGAACATATGAATGTGGAATATGCTATCGATGAACAATAGTTCATTGATCCCACTGAGGTCATTTGCGTAGATGCACTGACTGGACTACTCTACTAACAATACGTTGAGGGTCAAGCAAGTGGCTTTATAAAAAAGAAATTTTGGAAGTTCATTCCAAATAAATACTAAATTTTGCAAACAAACGATTAACTTAAAGCATAAAACTGTAACTCCATCACTAAATATTTTTTTTGTAAAACGTTCAAATATGTTATCAAACTTTGAGAAAAGGCTTATTTATGTCATCCCTTAAAAGTTTGGTTCATCCATGACATTGCCGCTTGAGACTCATCCATGCTATTATTTTTAACTCCGGTTTTACAAAACAAATTTTTACCTCAACAAGACTCCAAACAACTTTTAACACTTTTCAATTGGGTTTAGATCAAATGTACTCTTTTTGCTTCTTCTTCTTCTTCTTCAAAAACACATGAAGAGCACCAAGAATTCTCAAATTTCCAACTTCTTCACCTCAAATTTCAAGAGTAGGAAGCTAGATACCAAAACTTAATATCTTTTGAGCTCGAATTTAACCTAACTCAACAAGACCCACTTGAAATTTCTTCAAAGTTTCAAAACTTCAACATCCTTTAATGACCAATTTTTTTCTACAACTCCAAATCACTTAAATTTTAAACATGACTCAAAAAACACTAGGAAACAAAGATCTATGGTTTTTGGTATGAAGGAAAATGTTTTTCTAGAAAATGTTTTCTTGAAAAATATTTGGATTTCTAACTTATTTTCTCATGGTTGGTGATTAGAAAATATTATCTAGAAAATATTTTCTAATGTTTGGTTGGTGAATGAAAAATATTTTCCACAAAATATATTTTATTTTTGGCTTGAGACTTGAAAATACTCTTTAGGAAAATAATTTCTAACCCGAAAATCAACCCCAATAATCGATGTAGGACCCGACCCTGACACCCAAACTAGGACACGACCCGGACGATCATTCCAAAATCCGAACATGAGATTTGACCTAGGTTCTGACCCAGACTTCCGACCCTGAAATATTTTTCATACCAAACACACCCTTAGTTCAATTCAGTTAAATCTCATCAATGGGAAGAAGAGATAGATGTTAATGATGAAGAATCAGAACATTATGAATAAACAGTGCAGGAAATGAAGGTCATAGTAGTAGATGGGAAATATATGATCAGTGATTCAGAGTATAAGGAGTTCATGTGAGCCAAAACATTAAAATTATAGCCACTCTCATGACCCTTTTTCTCTTAAAGCTCCTACTTTTCTCAACAATTAAATCATTTAAATTGAACGGAGACTCGAGATTAGAACAACTGTAGGACAAGGCAAGCCAAGTTCCTTAGACTTTTTATTTATCACTGTTACCATTTATAGCGCACAAGATCATAAAGTATGAAACCGATTAGTGAACTGGTCTACTGGTTCGTTCTTTTTTCTTATTAAAACAAAACTTAAAGATAAACTGAGTAGCATTTAGTGGAGTGCCTGTAGTAGGATGTGATTTGGCAAACCAAGAAGGCAGCTTGCTATGGCTACTAATAGTGAGTCCACAATCCCCAGGCTTCTACTACCTTGCTTGCCCACTTCCTCAAATAATAGTCAACTTGAGGTTGCTTCCGTATGGAAGAAAGTTAGCAGAAACCAAACTCCTCCAACTATAAGTAAAGTTTCATATTATGTGCTCATTTTTCAAAAGATATGGAGAAAAGCAAGTTTCTGACAAGTCTAGTAATTCTAATACTTGTATTGCCATATGCAAATGCAACCTTGCCAGGGCCTAAAGTTAAGAAGCACTTCGTGTTGGTTCATAGGGCAAGCCATGGAGCCTGGTGCTGGTATAAGATTGTGGCATTGATGAAATCTTCAGGGCATAATGTCACAGCTATTGACTTGGCGGCTTCAGGTATCAACTTGTAACACCCCAGAAATATTTTGTGCTAAGACTCGAACCATCCTTCATTGTGAGTAGGATTTTACCGAGGAATTTAAAATTTCTTAAGTGTTAAGGTCACTAGATGTAGCACCTTGAGTTCCAAAAAGAACTAAATTGGAAATAGCAAAATCTGAAATT
>JAJONR010004804.1:0-79408 GCA_029582245.1 Solanum etuberosum | reverse complement strand
ATTTTAAGTTTTATACATTAACGATATAGCGCTAACCTGCATATTCATCTCATGCAAATAATTCTCCCAAATGCAAGTAGAGCAAATGCCTTTCTCCAATGCCTTCAATATTTCTTCGAGCATTTTGTTCTCAATTGAGAGCATTTTGTTTTCCAACATAACTTTTTCAGCTTCTTTTAGGCCCTCAAGATCAATTCTAAGCATTATTAAAAAAAAAATTATAAGACTATAGAATAAATAACAATTTATATGTTACATAAACCCACAAAGCAAAAAAATCGCTAAAGACTAAAATTATATCCTTAATTCTATTTTATAAAAAAGTCTTTATTAGCTAAGATTTTTTTAGTGAAGCATTGACGATAAATTTCAGATCTAATCTCTACTTCTTTATTGTGTGAGAAAATAAAAAGAAACTCACCCATTAATCATTTGATTGAAGGAAGCCATTGACAAGAACTTTGAAGCAAAATAAGGATAAAAAAACTTGATTTATTTTAATTTTTTATATCACTTGTTTCTCATCTCAAGAGGAGAAAAACCCTTTAAATAGACTGTTCTCATGATGTTGCTACCAAGTGTAATATATTTACACTCCATATATATTATTGGTGTCATATGTTAGAAAAAGGTAAAATAATGATTTTATTACTAATTTAATGAGATATTGTGTTTGACCCCTCTTAATTAAGTGATGATTGACTATGGATGGTGAATAGACTGGTTGAACTGAATTTAAGATGGTCAAAATGATTGAGTTAATAAATGAGTGAGACTTGACCAAATGTCATTTAGGCTGAAATGGACTAAGGTTATAACCAAAAAAATTTCTTTAGTACTTTAAATTTTTTAGCATCTTATAAAACTATTATTTTTCTTTAATATTTTATTTTTTCTCAAGAGGGAAAAAAAACCTTTTAAATAAACCGTTCTCATAATGTTGTTACCAAATATAATATATTTACTGTCCATGGATAAGTCATGTGTTTGAACTCATCTTAATTAGGCGATGATTGGGACTATGAATAGTGAATGGGTAGATTGAGTCGAATTTGAGCTGATTAAAATGATAGAGTTAGTAATTGAAGAAAATGGTCAAAAGCCCCCCCCCCCCACAAACTTATATTTGTATTTTCAACTACACACTTTAATTTTACGGGAGTCATATCACCTTTTTGGAGTGTTTAAAACTGAAATTAATACCTCCGTGAATGCTTAGCTGGCAAAGTGAGTGTAGTTCACTCTCTCAAAGAGAGTGAGCACAAAAACAAATATTAAAACTTTATTTTTAATATCTCTTTTTATAAATATATATTTTTTTTGTTTTTTTTGTTTTTTTTTTATTTTATTTCTTATTTATTGTCCTCCTCCATAGCAACAAAGATCAAATTCCTCCACCATTCACCATCTCTAAGCCGTCATTGCCACTACCATCTTCACCAGATTCACCATTATTGATTTCATCCAAGCTTTTAAACTCTCATGTAAAAAACTTTTAAAAACCAATCAAATCAATTAAAGATAAAATGACATGTATTTATATCACTCAAAAATGGAATTTGGATCAGATTTGAAAAAAAAAAATCAAATTAGGTTTAAATCAAATCCAATTAAACTCCCAAATGAGATTTTTTTTTTTTTTTTTAATTTATAGATCCTTTAATTATCAATCAATTACATCGGTTCTTCCTCATCTTCCCTGAGAGAATCTGCATTTGTTCGTTCTCCCTCTTTCCCTCCCCTCACTTTTTTAGTTTGTTTTCAGGTTTTTCTTTCTCCGCTACTCAACTGGCCGGCGAAATCCCACACCAGTAGCCATCACTGTCGCCGCCTCTGGCGAAACCCAAACCACCAGCAAAAACCCTCCCCCGATCTACCTTTGTTCTCATAGAAAGGTCGACGACAACAACAACAAAACCTTGCGGTTGCACTGCTCTGACTAGGGAGCTCCGGTGAAGAAAGCAAAACCTTGACGAAGCAGCGATTAGTTTGTTTTTCGATTCTCCGACGAGCAAAGAGCGAATATCACTGTTCATATTTGTTCCTCACAATCCAATTTTGATGGACTTTGGTATTTAAAGTAATGGTGAAGTTACTTTAGGAATTTGAAGGAATCGGGAGTAGAAATTACATTAGGATTTGAAGAAATTGGGAGAGTATAGGAAAAAGGGGAACGGAATTATAAAAAATTGAAAAAGAATAATAAATTAATCAAATTTCCACGTGTCAAACGCGTGAAATGCACATGTAAACATATATGTGGTTGTGGCTTTTTAATGGTGAAATTATTTCATCTTTAAGTAGTTCGGGGAGGGTGATAGGACTTCCGTAAAGTTAAAGTGTGTAGTTAGAAATTCGGATATAGATTATGGGGGCTTTTGGCCATTTTCTCTTAGTAAATGAATGTGTTGTTGGCTTGTCCAAATGTTACTTGGGCTTAAATGGACTAAAATGCACTGTTTGCAACAAATTTTAAAGTGACAGAAAATAAATTACAATCACAAAAAAATATGAAGAAACATAATTTTATTCATCAGAATTGCGGGTACAATTCTGCTCCTCCCTTGATTTTACTCTCCTAAGATTTATCCATGATTCGAGGGCCGTTAGTGGCATATCTCTCGAACTAGGATGATTTAGGTTTGACCTCTATATGAATATTTCATCTGTTTGCAAAACATTCGAGATCTTGATCTTTAAAAATACCCAAGAGTTTATGAGATATTTTGAGATGCCTTATAAGGGAATTTTGTACCCTTTATATAGGCGTGAACTGGGGTTTAGGATTAAGTAGCCTCCAAGAATTCTAACTGAAACTGAACACACCTTCTAGAGTCCCAATTCGAATTAAACACGTCTTGTATAGTCCAAAAAAAATTCAATGTCTACATGCACGTCATAACATAATCGGTCCAACTTTTACTAAGTTTTGATTATTTTATTTGTTATTTTTCAATTTTTAGTATCTTATAAAACTATTGTTTTTCTTTATTATGACTATATAGTATATCAAAAAAAAAAAAATTAAGAAAAATATTTTAACAAAATTTCTCATTAATCAATTTGGATTCGATATTAGCCCAAACTTAAATGGGAGCTAAAATTAATAGGTCAATAATCAACAACGCGTGAAAGGATTGTGTTATCCTAATTTCATGGACAAATTTCTCCATGTCTAATTGGGCCACTTAATCTTGAATTATAGGTATCACCCCGGCGGGGCTATGGCAAAACGTCATAAGACTCATGTGTGGGGCTTATTTCTGTGAGTTACGTCCTAAGCGTCCGACTGTACACCTTAAGCACCCGACTGTACGCCCTAAACACACTCAACGCCTAACAGATCTTACACAATTTATGTGTCAAATTCTTTAGTTAATGTTGTTGACCCTCATAATTCTTTAATAAATGAATGATACTTAATAGTAGTTTTTTCATCAATAAAAATATGAAGATTGAGGGTAACTCAAATAACAAGTCGTAGTATCGTATATTTACTATTTGATAATATCGCGAGGGTGATTATTATTTAATATTTCTTTTGAAAATACCTAGCCAAAATAAACATCTTTACTTTTTATTGGTCTTCATGTTTTTTCATATGTATCAAAATTATCATATTTTATTATTTCAGTATTTGAAAATAATTTTATTTTTATTCATGATAGAGTGATGTTTTTATTATAATACTAATAAGTTTTATTGATTATTTTCGTTTAGGAAGGTAAATTGCATAGAATAATAGTAATATATTTTAAGGAATTATGATTCTTTTATTATTTAAAAGTTAAGATATTGAAGTTGATTTGCTTCTCATAATAATTTTTATATCATTATATTATTTATATCTGTAAATTCATGTTAGAAGTTTTATTTTCTAAAAGTTTCCTTAATCATGCTTCAACTATTTCAAACTATTGATGTATTTTTACAATATTGTGTTATTATATTATTTTACTATATTATAAATTAATATAAAGACCCATGGGGCTTACGCCCTATGTCTCGGAGCTTACGTCTCGCCCCATGCTAAGTAAAATGTCCCACCTCACGCTCCCACCTTTTAAAACACTGATTAAATTTTTCCAACTAATAATTAACAAATTTGAAATTTGATAATTACTTTGCGAAATGGAGACAAATAGATATTAAGAATTATGAGTGTCGGTCTGAGTTTTTAAAAAAAATAAAAATAAAAAAGTTCATGAAATGTTTAAAATTTTCTTATGAATATGAACTATTAAAAGAATAGTTTAGTTAATTTGTTTGTTATTTTTTTAGAGCAAACAATAAAAAATTCATTAGTTTTGAATCTAATTACGTGCTTTCACTTTAATTTTTGAAATTACCTTATGTACCACATTTATATCACCAGATACATATATTTGGTGACTCAAATACATGTATTTCAGATACATGTATGTCAAATTAGGTGTAATTTATTTCAGATACATTGTATTCTAATGTGATTCACATGTATGTGGGATACACTAACTCTCTCGCTCGCCTCTCTCCCTGTGTATTTGTATTTCAGAATGTATCTGGTATCAAATATACATGTATCTGGTATCAAATATACATGTATCTAGTATGATTCATATGTACTTGAGATATATTAACTCTCTCACTCGTCTCTCTACTATCTCACTTGTGTCTCTCCTATCTCGCTTACCTCTCTCACCAAAAGTATTCAACTAAAGATATTGTCTCCTCAAATAATCTCTATTTGATTTGATTTATACTATTAGAATGTCACGACCCAAAAATGGACGTGATGGCACTCATCTTATCTCACCAAGACAAGTCAGCCTAAAACTCAACCATTACAATAAAATGCGGAAATTTAATAATCAACTCAAAAATACCCCCAAAATCTGGTTGTCACGTGTACAAGCCTCTAAAGTATTACAATTGAATCGAAAGAAAGATAAAAGTCTCAAATGACATTGTTTCTAGAATAAAACAAAATCATAAATAGGAGTAAGAAGGTCCGTTGAAATGATAAACAACTACCTCACAAATCTCCACAGGAAGCCTCGGAAAATAAGATAATAGAAAGTATCACGAAGATCCGAGCTCATAACCTACAAAAATGTAGGAGCAAGGGGTGAGTACCAAACCACACGGTACTCAGCAAGTAAACTTCTAAACACAAGCTAAGGGAATAGAATACATGTACTCCTTACACCCCAACCAAACCTCCACAACTACAACCTGCATAAAATCAGCCCAACCTAACAGTTCACAATTTACAAAGCACACAGCTCAACAACAACACTCTAACAATTTCATATTTCCAACCACAAACTTGATATTCATCAATCACAAGTTCCACAGAAAGGCACTCACAAGATCAGCAAAACACAATATCAAGTTCACTAATGATAAAGATGTGCAATGCAATGTCAAGTGTAGTGATGCATGTTTGACCTAGTGATACACACCCGCTGTCTCTCAGTGCGGGACCTATGGGGGACATATATGTCCATGCATCCATCGCGGCGTGCGATACGACCCTCGATATATAGTATCCATCGTGGCGCGCGATACGTCCCTCGATATATAGTATCCATCGCGGCGTGCGATACGTCCCTCGAAATGGTACATCCTCTTATCACATAACACTTATCACAACCATGCCTCAGAACCAATGCAAATGACATGTTCACACAAATAATGAGGAGATGACCAATTGCATAACAAGGCACAATTCACAACAATACAACCGTGATACAACATCAACAATTAAGCAATAAGCCTTTCAAATCATTCTCAAACATCACACACCAACAATTAATCGCATTACCTTTTTATTACCTATTTTCCATCATTAGAATTATTCAACATGGACAAGTCAACCCATCACCAATTCCCATTACTCCCAAACATATGCCACAAAGAAATACACGATTCTATGCACTTAACAAGGGTTTTGAAATCCACTTGCCTCAAACAATCAAGCAATTACTTCGGGACTTGAGCCTTCCTCTTTCGTTGTACTTCCACATCAATACAATCTATTCAAATAAATAACCACAATAAGATTTCGAACTAACAACACTCATATTACTATATGTTTGGCCTAACCCAAAAACTCTCCCAAACCCATAGTCAAACTCCTAATCTTGCTAACATGTCAACTCTCATATTTTCCAAATTTCAAGCCTAGAGTTAAATCTTAGTTCTTCCAATATCATAGTTCTAATAGCATTCATATAATAAAGTATGCCTACTATTTAATTTACCAATAATAACATGTCAAAATCTTAAATTTAAGATGATAATCACAGGAAATTTCTATAATCGAATCGAGAACATGCCATTCTCTGCAATCTATTCCCTATATATTTATATAATATAAAACAAATGTCAATTTCTCAATTGTCAAACATTGGCATCATTAGCCAGTGATTGACATTAATTGCTTGTCCCCCCCACCAATTTAGAAAATAACAAAGATAGCAGTAAGGAGGTTTAAACAATTCCATTCTGATTTTCTCTTTCGCCACACTTTGTTTTGTTATTCTAAGAACGAGGAAGAAGATATTCGTGAGACATCAATTTGTTTTAATTTAACAAATATTTAAGTACAAGACATGTGCAACTTGATTGAACGCAAAATAAAATAAGAGATTAATTAATAAATAAATAAGGTAATAAGCTATACTTATTTTTCAAAATAACTTAAATTTGAAATTTCACCAATTCCATCCCGTTTTATATTGTAATGAAACTGCATGACCTATGTAAATATGTTAGGGATTGAAATGGCGTAATTATTTGTAAAATTCATTTATTCTAGTTTTTTTTTTTTTTTTTGGATAATGCTAGTAATTAAGGAATGAGGAAGAAAATACACACAAAATATCAATTTGTTCAAATTTTAAAAATAATTCTGTGGAAGACATGTGCAAGTTGTTTGAATACAAGATATAATAAAAATATTTTTGATTTAATAAAATTAGGGGCGTGTAAAAATCGAACCGATTGATAAATTGAACCGAAAAAGTGTTATTGGTTTATTGTTATTGGGTTATTGAATTATTGGATTAATGTTATTTAATGGTTTTATTAAAAAAATTATTGGGTTATCGATTCGATATTAGTTTTTTAATATTGGGTAATAACCCATTAAGAATATACGAATTTACTATTTTAATTTTTAGTCATGCATAAATATCAAACAAAAAATATTAATATAATCACTATATTAGATTATAACTATAACGACCCTACACAATTAACACTACTTAACTCTGACCTCTACATTTACCCTTTAGGTTTTAGTATTACTTTGATCTTTATTGTTGCAATTTAGTCTGATTTGTTTGTTTCGATGTATGCCTGTATCGCGTCAAACTATTGGACAAGTCATATATTTGTTTTGAAAGCATTTTCTTATTGGTTAAATCGAAAACCGATAATAAATATCTTATTGATTTGGTTATAGATTTAGCATATTTAAAAATTAAAAATTAATAAACCGAACTGATAATACTTAAAACCAAACCAACCGACCGATACACACCCCTAAATAAAACCACTTTAAAAGAAACAACTTGGTAAATCTTATACAAACATAGAGTAAATATGTGAAGAAAAGTGGGATAGTTATGCGAATAATAATTTAAATTCAAGCTTTAAACAATTTCTAAATTAAACTTAGAGAATACTAAAATTAAATTAAATTAAATACCACTTAACACCTTTCATCGTTCACTTTTTAATCATCAAATAGCCTTCGGTTAAAAGTCCAAAATAGTTTATTTATCTTTTTATTAAGACTCAAAGTCATACTTGGGTTTTCATATGGAGTACTAATAGTCCCTAGTGTTTGTAATATTGATGCATTTTTTGTCCTTCCTCAAATTATTGTCTATTTTTTAACATTGATTTTATCCATTTGCAACGTCATATGTCAACGTGTGTTGGAGAACTTTATGCACAACGTAAGCATACCAGAATCTTACTGCTTACATGAATAATAGATAACCAATACTATTTATGCTAGAACATATAATCATGCTAGAACACATAAAATTGCTGAAATTTAATTCGATAAATACCTCTTGAAGTGTGAGCAGATACCTTCAAGCGAATCCCCAAGTTAAACAGATCTTCAAGCGAATCCACAAGATAGACAACAGCTATGGTCTTCTACCATGATCCCAAGTTCACATCCGAACTCTCTCAATACTTGGGTGGGCAAGTATCGAATAGAAAACTAATTCCTCTATTTTCTAGGTTAGGAAAATCCCTATTTATAGAGATTTCTTCCCAATCCAAAAAGGAGTAGAAAACCTAGTTCCCATATTATTCTTCCTTTTCCCATAGAAATAGGATTCTGAGTTCTAGTTATATATTCCCATATTATTCTTCCTTTTCCCATAGAAATAGGATTCTGAGTTCTAGTTATTTATGAGCACTGCAGGGACCACATAATTAATTACTGAGGCTTCCTATTATGGAAATAATTTCAAATAGTTAATTTGAATTATTCTTACCATAATAAATTACAAATCATTCCACTATAAATTCGTAATTACACTCCTCTATTTTTATTTCAAAATTTCCCATTAAACACTTATGTAATTCCTCATGTTAAGATTACAGATACTAATCAATAAATTAAATTACTGACGAATTTAATTTAATGATTAATTTCATTTAGAGCACTACTTAACTTATTTCATGTGTCGGATTCATAAATTCACTTGCAAGGTTTGACACGATGAAAACTTATAAGTTTCTCAAAAAGGCATATTAATCAATCTCTATAACGAGACATGAATTCCATCAACTAACTTACTATTTCACCAATATATATTATTATCATCCAATCTACTAGGCATATTGACCTATCTCAGAATTTAATAAATCAAAACGATAATTAATATATACAGATCATAATAGTTATACAGGATTAAGAATATAAGTATATTTAATAGTTTAGAGAATATGTTTTTGTCGACCAGTCTAAAACATCTATCTCTACTCGGTCCCGTTCAATACATACAAAATGCACTAGCACAAGAAGTTGGAACTATACCATTCCCATAATCAAGATAAATTATATGTAATCTTGTGTTACAATCGTACCGATGGCATGTCCAATTTCCATCCTAGATTGTGAACAAAAAAAACTTTATACTTATAAGAACCGATGATTTAATCATCTGTGTATAAGCTAAAACTCTACGCACTAAATCATCTACTATATAAGTAAATAGACACAATAAACGAATATATGATCTATTAAAACTGAACAAATAAATATTTATATCTAAACATATGATTAATAGTATATATCCCAACAAACGTGTTCTTACTTTAGCTGCAATAATATTTCTACTTAATAAAACAAAATATTCTTCTTCTCACCTTCTCTACGTGGGATTATTATTTCTACTAAATATATAAAAAGATGATGGAACATTTCATACATAAAAAATATACAAAAATTTGAGGAAGGACAAAAAAAATGTACCAATATTCAAACATGAAGTGTTATTAAAGCTCCACGTAAAAACTCAAAGGGTGATTTTGATTTTCTGGACTATATATATAGGTCAAAAAGGGGAATAAAAATATTATTTTGAGGAGTGGAGTGTTCAGTATTTTGCACTTTGTGGCGGGAAGTGAGCAGATCGTCGGTAGACAGCAGCGGCGGCGGGCTACATCGGAGATGGGTAATTTGGGGCAGCTTCCAATTTGGGCATCGAAGCCTTGTATCATGGGTATTGACGAAGCTGGTCGCGGTCCTGTTTTAGGTACTTTCCCCCTTATTGTTACGAGTTCATATCTACTATTTATTGTAATTTTAGTGGATTTTTACACATTATTCTATACTCTTTCCGTCCCAATTTAAGTTTGACTGTGTTAAAATGTGATTAATTGGAGAAGAAAGCTACAAAGTAGAGAAGATATTTGTGAAAGCTTTTCTCAAAACTGTACAAGGCACTGATTATATAGAGTTAATGAGCTTAGAGTCAGCTCATTCTAACTAACTGCTTAATTAATACAAATTGTGCGGGCTGAAGTGTAACAGGGAACTTCAGGGGATTGCTGTGCAATTAGTCAGTTCCTCAACCGACTGGACACGAAATTTAAGAAATAAATGGAGACTTTTGAATGTTGTGATTTAAAATTGAAAATGTGGGTAGTCCTTTAAATCTTGTGGTATTAAGCTTGTCTAGTTGGATGTTGTAATTGGAAAACTTACTAAATATAGAAAGATATTGTCTTTATGGGACAAACCAAAATGTAAAGTAAGACATTTTAATTGGGGCGGAGTGAGTGTTCCGCATGGAAAGTAGTGGGTACATGTTCAAATCCCAGCTAAGACAAAAACAAGGTGATTTCTTTCAAATGTCCCAGCGTTGGTGGATGGAGTTACTTGGTATTTGTTGCTAGTGAGGGTAATGGATATCCCGCGTTATTAGTTAAGGTGTACCCGAACTGTCCGGACACCATGGTTATCAAAAGAAAAGATAAGTAGTTCATCTGCATTCACTTTGTATCTGTTTTAACTCTCTGTATGCATGTTTTCATATGATTTACAGGGCCAATGGTCTATGGATGCCTGTATTGCGCACGTTCATACCAGAAGACTCTTTCCACTTTACAGTTTGCAGGTAACTAATTAAAGACTTGTACTTCTTTTGAATTGTTTTAGTTTTATTTTGTTATCTTAGCTCACACTATCTGTCCGAATACCAACTAAAGGAGGATAGATAATTGTGCTAGATTGGAAGCAGAGTAAAATTAGTCTATGTATGATGAATCCTCACATATTGAATATGTTGTGTCAAGATGTACTCTCCTAGGTAAACTTACCTGTTAAAAAAAAAAATGTACTCTCCTAGGCATGCTCTATCATCAGTGCCGGGATTTGATGTTAGATAGGAAAGGGTTCAAGTCCAAATAGAGCAGAATGGATATTTAAGATTTTCATATAGTCTACGTCAATTACTTTTGGATTGAGGTGTAATTGTTGTTGTTGTGTTTGTTCCGCCTTCACTCTTTGATTTTTGTTGGATTTGGATTCGAGTATCTTCTCTAAGGATGCATCAATGTTTTGGTTGTTTATATTTGTTTTTTGGCATGTTGGAGTTGCCTACTAATTACTATCGTTCTTGGTGATGGAGGGTCTGATTTTCTAATATTTTCTATGGAGTATATGGAAAGTAGTCAACTTATGATCTGCTTGGGGATTCGCTTATGCAGAAAAAAAAGAAATGTTAAAGAATGAAAGTGATAGTAGTCAGCCAACTAGATTCATTGTTTCATTTGGATGACCAATGAAGATCATTACTGAATATTAGTCAGCAAGCTAAATTTCATTCCCATATTTTGTTCCTGTTATACATAAGCGCCTGAACCTTTCTCATTGCTTCTTGAGACTTCTGGGGTTTGTTTAACTTTCTCTCGACTTTAGAGAAAGTGAGAAATTGACTCATAGAGGTGTTGCATGAAGAATTATGCGACTGCCTTTCCTTGAAGTGTAAAGTTGATTATTTTAGTTTTTACGGAAAATCCTCAGCTGGGTGAATTTAACAAAAAAAAAAGCTATATATCCTGATTAAAATATGTAAGAAAAAATTATTGTATGACTGGCATAAGCTATCATGTTGTTTTCTCTACATATAACAAATAACTATTTTACCTGCAAATTTCTTTTCATGTTCATGCTTACTCAGTTTTTTTGATGATATATAATACAGACTCGAAGACTTTGAAAGAAGAGAAGAGGGAAGAACTATTCGAGGAATTAAAGACAAATGAATCCATCGGATGGGCTGTTGATGTGATAGATCCTAGAGATCTCTCAGCCAAAATGTTAAAGAAGTTTGTACAAAACTCTCTTTGGTTTACCATACTCCAATTTCATCGATTCCTCACATGAGTACTCTTTTCTTCTTTTTGACAGAAACAAAATAAATCTCAATGAAATATCTCATAATTCTGCCATTGGCCTTGTGAGGAAGACACTGGAACTTGGTGTTCTTTTAACTGAGGTAAGACTATCTTATTTTGAGTTCTATAGACTTGCTACCCTTCAAGATGGGTGTGTTGCACTGGCTTATGTTTTCTTTTAGCAAAAGGGGAAACTTAATATCAGATCCATTTTCGTGGAATATGTGTATGTCTAACTTAGTTTGTCCCAGTTTTTACCGAAAATGTGTATGCATCTACCACCACTCCCTACCCCACCCAGTAGGGGAACAAAATAAGGAAGAAGAGAAGAATGAGTAAATCTGATTTTTGTTTCCTGTTCCTTTTTCTCTAGCTGGCATACATCAGGCTTTCTCTTGTCTCACAGGATAGACCCCTTTCTGTGGCTATTAAGAGAAGAATCACTGAAATAAATCAGCTACAGGAACTATACTTCAATCATCCTTGCTATTTTAACCAAAATATCAATCAATCAGCTAGATGAACAACCTCAAACTAGTTGAGTTCAGCTATAGGAATCCTGCATAGCCCATTTAGAGGATTCATCATAATTGGACTATTTTTATGTTGTTCATTATCTGGGTTTGAGACCGACTATACTATGCATAGCTCACATTGGCGAAGTTATTCTGACTAGACTATGTATTACATAAATCTGCCTCCTTCAACTCCAGATATCTACAGGCTATCTTTTTCTTAACTGACAAACGAACATGCCAACTTCTGAGATTCAACCTTTAGTCAGTTTGCTGTACCTGATAGATGAGGCTCTGATGTACATAACATACCGCTGCAATGGAACTCTTTTGGGTCAAATTTAAGACCAGATCAAGTTTTTGCAGCTTACCTAGCTCTCAGCAGCTCCAAGCTTAACCTAGAGTCCTATATCTTTTGTCCACATACTTGTCAGACCTCAATTTCTAGATATACTATTCAGAACTCAACATTCTCCTCTATAGGTATGTGCTTGTCGTGTTCTCTCTGCCACTGACCACTACTTTGATTTTGGTTTCACATTTCATACCTTTAGTCTTATTAGTATACTATATGATGTAAGTTTCTCATTTTCCTGGATGGCTGTGTACTTCGCTAAAAAGCAAATAGGAAAAGAATAGACTTGATGGCTTCAAATACTGAAACTGATAACGTTCACTCCCTCTGTCCCAATTCAAGCATCTTAGTTTGACTGGCATGGAGTTTAAGAAACAAAATGAGACCTTTGAATCTTGTGATCTTATATAAAAGATGTGTTTAGTTTTTTAAATCTTGCAGTTTCATGTAGATTGTTGGAATTGGAAAACTTATTAAGTATAGAAAGAAGCCACTCTTTTTGGGACAAAACAAAAATGAAAGTAAGACACTTAAATTGGGACGAAGGGAGTATAGATCAAGTATGTCTTTTATCCCACAAGTTATTTAGACATTGCCAGAAGCAATGCACTAATGAATCCCTTTCAGGTTTATGTGGATACTGTTGGTGATCCTGAAAAGTATAGAGTGAAGTTATCAGAAATATTTCCAGCAGTCAAATTTGTTGTTGCAAAAAAAGCTGACAGTCTTTACCCTGTCGTAAGTGGAGCCAGTATTGTTGCAAAGGTGACTTGGCATCTGCCACTTTGTCTCGCACTATTATCTCCCTTTGTAAGATTAGATTCTGAATTCATAATTGTTGATGTGATTTTAAACCATCTTTCAGGTTACTAGGGACCAAGCCTTGCGGGATTGGGTGCTTGATGAAACTGCTGAGAACATGCAAAGGAATTTCGGATCTGGATATCCTGGAGGTAGTGTTTAACTTCCATTCAGTTAAAATTGGGATTATATGTTGCTAGATTCTAACATCTTACTCAAAATGGACGGGGAAATTTGACATCCATTTTTGCCTGTAGATCCTGAGACAAAAGCTTGGCTGGATAATCACAAACATGCAGTTTTTGGTTTCCCAACCTTGGTCCGTTTCAGCTGGGGAACATGTAATGCATACTCCAAGGATAATGTCGAAGTAGTATGGTGAGTCCATTCACCTCAAATCCTTTTGTGTGGCGTGTTTTAATAGAGAGTTGGAAAATGGAAATGAGTGAGAACTTAAAACGTTGTTTTTCCAACTGCAACAGAAGCAAGTTCAAAACATCAAATCATATTGCTATCAATGTTTTATCTGGATCTTTTTTATGTTATTTCCATAGGGAATCTGATGCCAATGACGAAGATGAATCCAACGGAAGAGCTAGTAAGCGGCAAGTGAAGCTAACTAATATTGGTTTCACTGGTGTAAAGAGGAAAAGTGAAGATATTGAGTCAAATGGGAAAGGCCGTTGCAAATTCTTCCAAGCTCGTAAACTTGAGCTCCTCTCACAGTTCTGAAGGACACAATTCACATTTACTGATAGGATGTGAAATGTTGCTTCAAAACCAAATTCATCTGGCATTAACTAGAACAGGATGGTGATTAGATTAGTTAGTTATATACCTGCTAGCTGATTGAAAAAAAAATGTTTACCAGATTTGTAACGCGATTAATATGATAACATCTTTTAAGGATTATCCATACATGTTCTCCCACAGTTTTTTGTACTTGCAGCAACTAGAATATCTTCTGCTCATCTGAAAGGGACTCGGAACGTCTCGTTTTTCATGTAATTATGTGTTATTTCATGTGTATCAATCATTAGTGTCTGATGTATCTTCATACATTGCCTCTACATTTATAACTCCTCAGATGCAAAATTGAACAATTCTGCACTCTTGTTCAAGTTTAAATTGAAATGTTTCATATTTACATCTTTGGTGGCGGAGCCAGAATTAATCTTTGGTGAAGTCGAAAGAGATTCAACATCTATTGCTAGTAGATTTCTCAATATAATTCTCGAAAACACGTACCCAAAGTTCTAGATCATCAGATCCAGCTTTATTTCAAAAGATTACATAATACAAATGTAAACACCAAGAACAATAAGAGAAGTACCAAAAAGAGCAAGACGAACACGAGTTTCTTCACCAAGAATCAATCCAAAAACAGCAGTAGCAGCAAAAGTGGTGGCATTCGTAACAGGAACAGCTAAAGAAATTGGTGTATCACTTAGAATTGCAAAGAAAGTAGCTGATGCAGACAGATTTAGAAGAAATGGCAATGAATATTGCCAAATCAACAGAAGTTTGAGCCAATTTTGTAGAGTGGTGAGCACTGGGTGTTGGGGTGTGTTTGGTTGAGGTAAAGATTTGATGGTTTCGTCCCATTTGATTGCCCCTTTTCGCATCAAAGCATTTGTTGCTCCCCAAACAAGGCCTACTGTTATCATCTTCTCCACTTCTCCGATCATCTTTTCCCCTCAATTTGTGATTTTGGTTTTTGGGAGCAATTCTCTTTTTAATTGTATCCCAAAGTGTAAACAGTCGTCCGTAATAATTTTTTTTATTTTTAAATAACCTTAATTTAAAATAATCCATTGTCTTGAAATATTCTGAACATACGGCACCTAAAATCTAATTTTTAACTATTAAGTCAATTGAACAAGTTCATTACGCCTGTCACCTAAGTTTTTAACTTTTGACTATGAGATGGAATTCATGATCAATTGAACAAGTTCATTATCTTGAACGTGTGTCACCTAAGTTTTCAATTGAATAGGTTCTCTTGAAATATCCTAAACATCTTCCACCTAAATTATAAGACGATTTCTGATCAATTGAACAAGTTCGCAATCTTGAATATTATAGTAAATGTTTGTCATATAAGCAAAAGTTAATATTATTTTTTTTTGAAACAGAGGCTTTTTTTATTAAAAAAAAATTAGCAGGATCAAAAATCAAAAACACCGGATTACTCATCTATCATAGGCCTATTTTAAAGCTATCCACAAAATTCATTTTAACATCTTTACTCAAGTCTTATAAAGCTGTTAGTGAAAAACTCAAAACACAGACTTCAAAAATTTGTTTCCAAGTGAAGTTAAAGAATTCAACAAACAAGAGCCAACTAAAGATCATCCAAACCAAATCCATGTTCTCAAAATCCTCATTTAGTATTTAACCAAAATGTGTATTTAAGTCCCAAGAGAATGTTGGAAAATCAGTGCCCTCACAAAGTCGGATACAAGTACACGCGAGCAGCAACCGTTGCACCTAATGAAACATAAAGTAAAAGATAAGTGAGTTCAATCCAGTATGAATCCTTCTAAATCCAACAACCTTGTCTCTACGCCGAATTGTATGAAGAGAAGAAACACTGATATCAGTGGGATCTGATACTCAGCTCACAGATCTTAAATCAAAAACGCCATATCCGTTGAATCCCAAAGTATATAAGTATCCTCTTTAGTCAGTCAAAAGACATTTGGAGTTACACCAGAGTGACTATAATCAAGAAGCCCTCTTAGGAGGTGCCATATTTTTAATGAGAGAAATGGTTGTACCAATTACAAATAATTGTACCACAAATCCTGCAGAACAAGAGCACAGTGAATACATCAACTGTTTATAGCATATGATGAGAACCGGCTTTGCAACAGGAAGCTTACCTAGTAGGACAGCTACGATCTTTAGAGTCTCCAAACTTGTAAAATTTTGTAGAGCCTACACAATAACATCATTAGATTATTTTTAGTCAAGCCAAAATGATATCGACAAGTCACAGAAAGAAGCTAATACACAACAACGTCATTGGATTACGTTTAATCAATCCCGAATGATGGCAAGAAATCAAAGAAAGAAGCTAATACACAATAACGTCATTGGATTACTTTTAATCAAAGCCCGAATGATGGCAAGAAATCAAAGAAAGAAGCAAATTCACATAAAATCAAAAGAACGACAAACTTCTTGCAATTGAGGAAGGAATACCCCAAGTGGTTGACTGGTTCTGAAAGAACGAAAAACTGGATAGACTGTAAAGATAGTGCTTTGTGGTACTCCAATTAAGTAATCATACTTACTGCTTGATTGCATTCTTTTATTTCCATCTTAATTAATCAAGCCTTATGGAAGCTATTTGGAACTGTCAAAGTTACTTTCCAACCTCATGGACAATAGATAGAACTATCAAGTGGTCACTTTGATGCTAAAAAAAGGCAGCCATAAAGTGAAACAGGGAACAAAGAGACAGCTTAGACGAGGATACAAAAGGTGATAGTAAGAAGGGGCAAATAGAGTGATATGAGGAAGAGACAAGTGGAATCTTTTTTCTCTTTTCTTTTTTTTGGCATAAATAGAGAAAAGTTGAATCATAAAAACTACCTTCATTCAAACAAAAACTGTCAACAACCAGGCTATATGGATGTTGGGAGATTTTTGGTCTCCCTGTGCATCAATGAGTTGGGTTATACTCTCTTTTTAACCTTCCTCGGAAAATGGTTGTGGAGGAGAACTAGTGATATCAACTTATCTATTTTGGACTGCAAATTAATGAGCAACTACCAGAAAAACCATACTAGTGCAATAAGATTATCCATGGTGTAAATGGAGAAAATAATTTTGTTGATCAGAACATTTCTTACAAAGTTAAGAAATATAACAACTGGCTGTTTAGATTCTAAAAACTATTTGAAGTCAAGATTGGAAAGAAGTTGGTGGAACTTGAGAATTTGTGAGTGCAAGTTGAAGATTCGAAAAACTTCACATGAAATACACCTTGAAACCAATTTTAAAATTTTGAACTTGGAGATAGTTTTCCCTAAGTTTTACATCAAATACCAACTTCAAAAAAATTCCAAGTTAAAGAATTCAACACAAGTGCCACCTAAAGGTCATCCAAGTAGATCAAGGTTCTCTTAACTCAATCATGCCAAGAAATTAAGAGTTCCCTATTCAGCATACTTAAATATAAAGCAACAAGGTCAAGGTCGTAGGAACATTTCTGTCTATTACTATAGCTAAGCATCATTTTTCTCCTCGGAATGAATAACCACATAACAATACCTCCAATTGGAGATTGCTCATAGCAAGATATGCCACTGACAGCAGGATTGCCATCGACGACCCAACGACATGAAACTTCAGAAAGTTGGATCGGCTTTTCTTTCGACCTAATTATAACAAGAGAGAATGTACGATTAAAAGATGAACGTTTAAGTTGATTAGGTCACCAATGAGATCCAGTAGCAAACCTAGTTCTCCTGCCACAACAGACACGAAACCAATCGCAAGGGAAACAACCGAAACACTGTCAGGAGACTCGTTCTTTGATAATGAAACAAATACATTAGTTGCTATCATCAACTGAGTGACAACCTGAAGTGCACAATGCAAAATTATCAATAGAAAAATCTCACACTGATATGCTTACAAGTTGTTATTCCAAAACATGTCACTTATAATACTGGAAACGAGATAACTAGTTTAGCTAAGCCTCCGTTCATCTTTCTTTCCATTAGTTTAAATTATCAATATTCCAGTAAGAAAGAAATGATCCAGTTACCAACAAATCTGAAATAGGGATATCAGAAGTATACTATCCTATTGGACACTAAACAAAAATGTCAACTAGTTAATGGCAGTACAATCCAAGTTCAGATGCCTCCATTAACGGATGAGTATGGTATATTTAAAAACAACTAACTTCATAACTTTATGTCAAGGGAACCTGCAGCCACACTACCTTGCACACGATAAACCCCACTCCAGTGTAATAACTCGCAGAGGTAAACCATACTAGGCAAACCTCGTGCAATGAACTAGAAACAATTAACTTCATAACTTTTTTAAATCCTATCTCAAAATCTGGAAAATAGCCCTAAAATGACCAATTCTGATTAAACCAGAGATTATGTAACATAAACAAATTCAGTAGCTCAGTTAATTGACTACGTGAACTTTCACTGTGTTGGTGAGGGTTGTTCTATTCCCCACTTGTAATCCTCTCCTCCATTTCTGCTTCCTCTACCCCGGTTTTACTTTTTCAAAAAAAATAAAAAAAATCAATCTACAAACCTGAACGATAATCAATTTTGCCAAACGAGACTTTGCTTTTGCAACTTTCGTGTATCCTGCCAAAAAATATTGAACATTAAAGCAATCGGAGGAAAAATGGAAGTGAGAAATTGGGGAAATGGAAACGGAGAAACAGTACTTGAATCAACGACCATGCGGTAGGAGAAATCAGAGCCATCAGTTCCCGACGGCCTCCCTCTTACGGCTGACCTCTGATTCATCTTCTCCGCAGTTTCTTCTCTCTCAACAACTCAGATTGACGACTTTGTTGAAGCCTCAAGCAAAGTCTGTATTGAATAATGGTACCAAGCTTGTCAAACGGGTCGGGCCAACCCAGAACCAAACCAAATTAATGATGAGCCAGCCCGGCCCAAAGGGCGGGGCGGGGCTGGATGGATCCGCACAGTTTAAGAGATTTCCTAATAAGTGACCCGGGTCGGGTAATGTCAATCGAGTACCCATATCGACCCAATTCAATGTTAATATAAGTTATATTTTGTTTAAAGCACTGTATCATGAATATTCGGGATAAGCTAAAAGTGACATTTATGAAGGACAAGATAAGAAAAACGAGATTAGGATGAGTCAGACATCTGAAGAGGAGATGCCCCACATGCCCTAGTGAAGAAGTACGAGAAGTTGGTTATAGTAGGTACGAGGAAAGGTAGAGGTAGGTCGAATAGGAATTGAGGAAGGTGATTAGATAGGAAATGACATAACTTCAGGTTACTGAGGACATGATCTTATATATGACCAGTAGTGATTTTTAAAAGCAATAAAAATTGCATATAAATTTTGAAAAACGACATCAAATTATCCATTATATTCAACAATCTTGGTTCAGATAGAAATGTTCTATAGAAAACTTTAACCTACGACGGGCAGGGGGATAAGGATAAACCTATTTGACACCACATAACTGTTGCAGATGCATCTGTATGATTTGACTCGCATAGCTAATATCAGAGTAGCAAATATGGTTTTAGCGGAAGCTGCTTTCCCCGGACACGGAATTGAAAGAACCATCTCCATGTGTTAGTATTCAATTCACACACATCTTTTTATCTTGTTTTTGAGTTTTCATGAAAGAAAATTTGTGTCTGTTTTATATCATCGTCTTTACCTGTTAGCTAATTGTATGGTATATTTTTTAATTTTAATTAGGTAAGAGCGTAAAGAAGATAACTGAGACTGACTATACTAACCAATAGTGGCAAAAAGTTGAGCCTTTAAAGCATCACGTTGTTAGATTTAAACTCGCTTACAAGAAGCTGAGCCTTAAAAGCCTCAAGAGTTCAATTTGTAGGCAGATTTACTTATATAAGACCAACAGTGATTTCAAAAAGCAATAAAAATTGCATATAAATTTTGAGAAAAGACATCAAATTATTCATTATATTCAATAATCTTGGTTCAGATAGAAATGTTCTTTAGAAAACTTGAACCTACGACGGGCAGAGGGATAAGGATGAACCTATTTGACGCCACATAACTGTTGGAGAGGCATCTGTCCATGTGTTAGTAATCAAATCACACACATCTCTTTATCTTGTTTTCGAGTTTCAATGAGAGAAAGTTTGTGTCAGTTTCATATCATCTTCTTTTCCTGTTTAGCTAATATGATTGTATAGTATATTTTTTAATTAGGTAAGAGCGCAAAGAAGACAATTGAGACTGACTATATTATCAACAGTGGCAAAAAGTTGAGCCTTAAAAGCATCAAGTTATTAGATTTAAACTCGCTTACAAGAGTTATTGTGACAATAGGCTGACGCTAGTTGCTTAATACATTTGCATATTCCATCTCCGACAAGTAAACGCAGACAGACTTGTGTTCTCACTTCTCATATTGTGATTGTCATGAACCTCAACGAGGGATGTGTTGTACTCTTTCCCTTAAGAAGAGTTCTTTTTGTGAGTATTCGATTCATAGTAGTTTTTACCAAATAGACAAGTGAATTGTAAAATGTCCATTATGTTGAATACATGACACTTGCTAATAAATTGCCTCAATCTCCATTGCACCAAACTTCAAACTCTCCAGAAAACTATATCCGGCCCAATGTTAATCAAGAAATACATCAATAATTTTTCATCAGTTGTAGCACCCAATCACTAAAACCAAACATTTCTTTCAATTTTATAAATTACTTGTGCTAGTGAGCTTTCTTCATTTCTCATCTATAAAAACAGAGTACTCCCAACAAGAAGTTCAAAATCTTTTAATTATCCATGAATTCCTTAATCCAAGCAAAAGCGCAGTACTAGTACAATTAACATGACTCTAATTCTCTTACTAACTGCACCAGCTTCAGAAGATGCTCTCATGCCCTGCCTCAGCTATTTACAAGGCACCACAATCTTGTTGTACAAGGTAAAGATTTGGAAAATATTTTCTGAGCCCTAAATATATATTGCATCTAACCACATATAATTAACTAATTAATTTCCATTGAAGGCAACCATATTTTTCTCATCAAAGACAAAATTGTTATTATATGTATAATCAATTTTCGCAGATTCATACCGAGCCATTAGAGAAGTAAAAACTGAAAAAGTAACAACAATTTTTTTTGATAGAAGTGTACCTGGACAGCCTAGTAATCCTTTTCTACTGCTATTCGAAGTAGATTTTTGGGATGGTGAACCAACGGATTTGGGGGCGGCACAACAATCGTCTTCTGGGGACGATAGCTTTTTCGCAGGAAATTCGGCGACGTGATGAAACAGGTGTAGGGGTTTTCTTTTTTATTTTTTGGTAAGAATTAAGTTATGGTAAATAGGAAAATAAGCCAAATATACTCGTGAATTATTCAAAATAGGATAATTTCATTACGTTTTTGCTCAAAAGTATCTTTACTGTTATGTTTTTGGCTCAAAAATATCCTCCAACTATCAAAATAGCTCAACAAAAAACAATTCTCTTCTTACTACCGTTTGCTCCAAAACAAGGAAAAATGAATCAATTTCGCTCTTGAATATTCAAAATAGGATAATTTTGTCATCTATTTAAAGTTCGGAATAAGTGCTCTTGATTGTAAAGAGATGAGAAAAAACTTATATTGATAATTATGAGAATAATTTGACTATTTTAATAGAAAACTAATTTTATATTTTATATAAAGTTTAAATATTTCTTTTAACTTCTTTTTATATTTATCTGCTTATGCTTATATTTGGAGCCTCCATAATAAAAATTATTATTCCACTACTAACTGATGCTAAACTATCAGGATAAAAATAATGAAGAATTGCATGGACCTCCTCTGAGGTTTAGGCAACAATTTTTTGAATGAATTTTTTCTCTGCACAGAAGAATGAAATTTAATTTAAAACAATTTATTTATTTAAAAAGGGGAGAAAACCCACATGAGAGACACATGTTATAATAAATTCAGTATAATTTCACAAATAGAGTTCAGATTATGTTATATTTGAACCTTTTTTAAAACTTGTTTGGCTTTTGTGTATTTAATTTTTTTATTCGAATCTTTACACTTTCTTTGGATGGTTGTTACGTATTGTATTGTATTGTATTCTATTGTATCGTACTGTATTGTTTTAATAAATACAGTGTTTGGATATATTGTATATTGTTTTCTATCGTTACATAATGTCACACATTCATAATTTGAGTGATAAACCTACCAGAAAAGTAGAGTACGGGGTAGAGCTATTTTGAAAACGTAGGATAAAAGATGAAATATGATTATTAAATAATAAATAAAGATAAAATGAAAAGAAAATACTAAGGTAACGACACGATTACGCCAAATCGGTCGTTTACATAAAATGAGTCTTTTCGTCGTTATCTAACGATGGATTTAAACAATACGATACAATAGAATTTAAGCCACAATCAAAACAAACATTGTATTTAAACTAACAATACAATACAACGGATAACAATGACCATCCAAACGAGGTATCTCTTTAGTGAAAATTGTGGGCGGAATTTTTTATTTGAATCTCTTTAGTGAAAATTGTAGCTTCGTTGATTTCTAGTGAACTAGTTTTCACTAAGTTATTCTATTTTTCCTTTTTATTAGTATGATTTTGTTATTTATGTCTATGTATGTGAAGAGATTGGGGCCAAAAACAAAAATAATAGATAAAAGACAAGATGATAAACTTATGAATATCAAATCAACATCTTATACAAGGGAAAGTTTAGTAGAAAAAAAAAGAAGAGGAAAATAAAGTCTAAACTGATCCATGTAAACCTAATAATCCATGTGTTATTAGGACATAACACACATCCTAATAATGCATCTCCAGCCTAATCAAAATCTAACCAAAAACAACAACAAACAATTGAGTTAGGTTAAATATAATGTCTAAACTGATCCATGTAAACCTTCTCAAAAGCTTTTATTTAAGAAAAATAAATTGTTTGATATGTTTTATTCATAAAAAAAATAAAAAATCATTAGTTTTGTTTAGTACTAAACAAATTATAAGAAAATAAAACTTTTGGTAAAAATTGAGTTGGTTCGGCTATAACTTTTCGTTTAATCTATCTTGACCGACCCAACTTAATACACTTTTAAATATGTCAATGACATCATTTATTTTTTTATTTAACTCATTTTAACGTATACAATTTCAACTCTCTAACCTTCCATTTCATACATTTGGAGGGGGAGGATATTACTTGTTGAACCCAACATAGAGAGGTACTTTGAACAATTAGCTTTAATTAATTTCAAAAAAGTACATTACCTTTGACTACTTAGCAAGAAGAGACATATCCAACCACTAGAAGAAAAGAATCTTTACATTGCATTTTCTTGATGAATTAGAATAATTAAGTATACATCTTTAAACTTCTCATTATTTCATACACAAATCTGTGGCTTGGAAACTCAGATACCATTTATTAGTTATTCCTTTCCCCCCTATTATAATATTCCATCCCAAGGAAATTATAAATTAAAAGATCATTACTTTTAATAAAAGGAAAAGGGGTGGGATAGGTGCTTTTAGAACAAACTAGCATAGTAGCGGAGTTAATGTTTTCACTAAGGAGATTTAAAATATAAAAAGTCAAGAAAATTCAACATTTATTATATATACGTAAAAAATAATTTAAATCTTGTATTATGTATATACAATGTAATTTTTATAAAAATCCGAACTCCTTGTGGTACCCTAGCTCCACCTATTGTAGCATACATGTAACTTGTAAGGGCGAAGCTAGCATGTTGATTACATCTGGTTCGGCAAAATCCAATTGGTTTAGCATAAATCCCCATATTTATTCTAAATTTTAGTTAATAAATATAAATAATTAATCTCGAATTCAATAACTTTTTTTTAGAGGTGGCACATCTATATATATATATATATATATATATATATATATAGGAAAATAGAAGCACTTGACTATGAGTTAGGTTTTAATACTTTATAGGGAAAGGAATAATTGACTATGAGTTAGGTTTTAATACTTTAAAGGAAAAGGAATAATTAATCAAGAATTCAATAACTTTTTTTTAAAGGTGACACACATATATATATATACTATTCTATGTAGGAAAATACATGCACTTAACTATGAGTTAGGTTTAATACTTTAAAGTGAAAGGTTAGTTTACATAGATAATGCCTTTAGAATACAATTACAGGATAAAAGAAAGTTTGGAAAAGGTATAATATGAGGTGTATTTTTTTATAAACAATTTATGAAAGCAATGGACTATATATGTTAAAGTCTTAAAGAATAAAGTTTATGTAATAGTTTGGTGAAAAGGCATGCAACTAGGGTTTCATGATTTTAATATATGGTATGTGTTTTCATTATATTCTAAAATTTAGCAATTGCTTGCTGAGACTGTCCACTTGACTTTAAATTTAAAGATTCCTAGGATATAAAGTGCTTGGAATATCTTTGTCCTTTGTGGTAAAATTCATGATATCCATAGTATTTATTTCCTTTTTACTTTGTGGAATGTGGGGGCATGGTAGAGTCCCTTGGCTGATGTTAGAGGTGGAGCTAGGGGCGCAAATACTTTATTCAAATTTTTTTATCTTAAAAAACTATATGGTATATAAAAGATTATTTCGCGTAAAATATATTTTATGTTCAGGTAGGATTTGGAGAAGAATCGCATCATAATGCAAGCATCGATTTACATTAATTACAACATAGGAAAATAAGTCAAATATACTCATGAACTATTCAAAATAGGATAATTTTATTCTTCATTCATTACATTTTTGTTCAAAAGTATCTTTACTGTTATGTTTTTGGCTCAAAAATATCCTCGAACTATCAAAATAACTCAAAAAAAATACTCTTCTTACTATCGTTTGCTCCAAAACAAGGAAAAATGGGTCAATTTTGTTCTTGAATATTCAAAATAAGACAATTTTGTCCTCTATTTAAAGTTTGGGATAAGTGCTCTTGATTGTAAAGACTTGGGGAAAAAAACTTATACCGGTAATTATGAGAATAATTTGACTATTTTAAATGAAAACTAATATATAATGCTATTTTATGTTTTATATAAAGTTTAAATATTTCTTTTAACTTCTTTTATATTTATTTGCTTATATTTGGAGCCTCCATAATAAAAGTTATGATTCCACTACTAATTGATGCTAAACCATCAGGATAAAAATAAAGAAGAATTGCATGGACCTCCTCTGAGGTTTAGGCAACAATTATTTGAATGATTTTTTTCTCTGCACAAAAGAAAGAAATTTAATGTATAAAACAATTTATTTATTTAAAGGGGAGAAAACCCACATGAGAGACACATTTTACGATAAATTCAGTATAATTTCACAAATATAATTTTGATTATATTATATTTAAACTTTTTTAAAAACTTGTTTGGCTTTTGTGTATTTAATTTTTTTGTTCGAATCTTTACACTTAGTTTGGATGGTTGTTATATATTGTTTCATAATATATCGTATTGTATTGTATTATATTGTTTTAATGAATACAATATTTGGATAGATTGTATCGTTCTTCATCGTTATATAATGTCACACATCCATAATTTGAGTAATAAACCTACTAGAAAAGTAGAGTACGGGGTAGAGTTATTCTGAATAGATAGGATAAAAGATGAAATATGATTATTAAATAATAAATAAAGATAAAATGAAAAGAAAATACTAAGGTAACAACGAGATTACACCAAATCGGTTGTCACATAAAATGAGTCTTTTTGTCGTTACCTAACAGATGGATTTAAAAGATACGATATAATAAAATTTAAGCAACAATCAAAACAAATATTGTATTTAAACTAATAATACAATACAATACAATGGGTAACAACCATCCAAACGAGGTATCTCTTTAGTGAAAATTGTGGGGGGAATTTTTTATTTGAATCTCTTTAGTGAAAATTGTGGCTCCGCTGATTAGTATGATTTTGTTATTTATGTCTATGTATGTGAAGAATTTGGGGGCCAAAAACAAAACAATAGATGAAAGATAAGATGATAAACTTATGAATATCAAATCAACATCTTATACAAGGGAAAGTTTAGTAGAAAAAAAAGAAGACATAATACACATCCTAATAATGCATCTCCAGCCTAATCAAAACAATCACTACACATATTAACATGTCTTTCAACCTTTTTCATGTACAACAACAATAACACAATTATAGCCTAAGTAGATCAAGACATAGGCACAATACCCTATATCAACATGAGACGAGTCAGGGACCCAGAACGACTTCATTGTACTGTTTAAGTACAAAGGTACGCGAAGAACATTGTAGCGAATAAGGCTAGATATACATTGTGGCTCTTGTGGCTGCTTGCAGCACCGCGATGGCGATTATGATGAGCATTTGCAGCGTAAATTGGTATGAAATTCGACGATCCTGGAGATCGAGAGCCATCGCCATTTACTTCCCCTCCACTTCCTCTGCCACCAACAACATGAGACTCTGCACCATGGCCATATTTGTTGTTACTTGTTATAATTGTATCTCCATCAACAGTATGTTTGTTGTTAAGTTGTTCAGATACTACAATACAAGATTTATGCATATTAATGAGCATATAAATTTCAATTGAGGCGTAGTCAGTATTAGGAGTTTGGAAATTCTAAATTTCCTTCTCATTCCTTACCATTGATCTGTCAATCAGTTTTGTTAGGGATTCACAAGCTACTTTACTTAATTTTCTAGTACAAATATATGGTCTACGGAAAAACTACTGGGTTCGTCCGAACTCATGAACCCCACCTAGCTCCGCCCCTGATTAGATACAGAATTTAAATTTGATAGAACAAGATTTTTTCAGTCATTTTTCATCAAATCAAACTTAGTATGAAAATATATGATGGGAAACAAATTCTCTGAAACTTGCTAATTTTTCCAAATGATCAAAAAATTTGTACAAATAGTTTCAGTGGAAAAATATAGTGATTTAGTCAAAATTACTATATTCAAATGAATTTGTAGCTTGTTGACTAAATCCGCTCAGGACTGATAATACGAAACCTTCCTAGACTGAACTCCCTTCTCTTTATGCTCGCGTAGAGATGCACCAAAGAAATAATTGGAAAATAAATAAAAAATCATCCCCTGTTTTCCTACTCTATGATTCATATGTAAAAAGTTAAAGAAAAAAAAATCTCGGTTCATTAAAATAAGGTAAAATTCAAAGTTTTCCTTTCAATTAAGTAATTAGATCAAATTACAAATAGCAACACTTCAACACCTTGATTTAAATTGAAAGAGTTAAAAAAAAAAACATAGAGGAATTGAGAAAGTGTCTAAATGAAAAATAAAAATAAAAAAAATATTACCATTGGCTTGATAAAATCCACATGAAAAGTAGAAGGCCAAAAATAATAGTAGTATTATTTTCTTGGTTCCCATTTTTGTTGAATAAATTCAAGAACTCCCATGAAAAGAATTTTAATTTGATCTTATTCTAAATATTTCCCAGTATTTATAGCCTTTGTCTGTTGTTCTTGAATTGATCTTCTCACTTAAAAAAAGAAAAAAAAAACTTTATTAAAGTTAGAAAAGACAATAATTTATTTTCTTCTTTAAGTGATCTTATCAAGTCATAGTAAAAAGATAATTGATAAGTGGGGGCTGAATAAGTGATACGAATCTTAGGACACGCTTTCTTGTCTCTAAAATTATTGAATTGCCTAAACCTACGATGCGTAATTAAGCAATACGCGTCGTATTGGTTTAGACATCACGTTGGGTATATTATTTATATCATATTTTTTAAGTGTGGATTTTTCGTAAAATTTACTAATATGTCATTTTCTGTGTATTAAACTATTTTTTTTTTTACATTTTAGCTCATACTTAGAGCCTGTTTGGCATTACTGCTAAAAACTACTTATTTTTAGAAGCACTTTTTTAAAATGATTTTTTTAAAAAGTGCTTTTGGAAAAAAACAATTTGTGTTTGGCTAATTTATTTGAAAAGTGATTTTGATAAGCAATTGTGTTTGATTAATCTTTTTTAAAAAGTATTTTTAAGAGTCAAATTATGAAAAAGGGTAAGTATCAATGTGTGTTTAGCATTAATATTATTTTATACAGAGAAACTATTTTAAATATCTATTACAAAAATTTTAATTAAATTAAAATATACATATTCATAAAATTAAAAACCATTCCACAAATTAAACCACTATAAACGAAAAATTCACCACAAAAATAAATAGCTCTTCAATTCTTAATCCTACAAAAATATTGTTGTTACCTCTATTTCTAATTCTGTAAAAGTAATATATAAAATATAAAATATAAATAATAATATATAAGCATAAAATAAAATAAAAAAATTTATTAATAAAACTAAAAATTAAAATTCTTGAATGAAACTTAACTAAACTTACGAGATATGTTAATTAATTAATAAGGGATATATTGGTAAATATGTATATATGAAAGGGATATTTTAGTATTTCAAAAAATAATTTTCTTCTTTTGTTTTTGCTTTTTTTAAGAAGCAAAAATTTTTAGCTTCTTCCCAACCGCCAAAAAACTTCTTCTGCTTTTATTTATAAGCAGTTTTAAGAATTTGCCAAACACTTTTTAAAAAAAAAAAAAACTTTTGGTCTCTCAACAATAATGCCAAACAGACTCTTATATTTACTTTGTACTTCTTATATTTTAATTTATGTGTTTGTATTTTTTAAGTCTATTTAAAAGGAATATTATATTTCCTTATTAATCTGATTTCACAGATGATCTCTCGATTAATATTAATCATTCGATACTATTTTCTTTAGGATAACATAGATGAAGATGAAAGAACCTTTTTTTTATAAATAAAAAAAAGGAGATAAAAGGTTATCGTGTTACGGATATAAACTGTTAGGCTAATATAAATTTAGCTAATTAATTATTTAATATATATATCATTCGGCCAACTAGTTTATCTGTGAGATATATTTTGTGTGTGGATGTACTCTATTATATCCCAACACATATATTTTATAACCTAATTTTATTTTATAAATTAGATGATCGAATACTTTAGACCTGTAATTATCCATATAATATAGGGAAAATTGTATGAAATAGCAAACTATTAATTCAAATTAAATGATATAGTCATAGTTTCTTTTATTTGTAATTCGGAGAAACATTCCATGTTTTTTGCCATCTGGCGGTATCCATTCGGTATACAATCAATCTGTAATTTTATTTATATACAATTACTATTTTTTTAGTTTGTTTATACAAATTCAATTTGTTATTTGTATATTTTCCATAGTTATACATAACAAGACATGTTTTGTATAATCTCTTTATGTATATATGTAGTAATTTTGTTTATATACAATTACTATGTTTTAGTTTGTATACAGATTATCGAAATATACAGATCAAGACATGACAGGGTTTTATGTATAAGTATACCGAAATATACAAACATAATTTTTTTTGTATATGTATACCGAATATACAGATTAATAGTCATAGCAAAACATAAAATTTGTTATGAAGCGCAATTATATAAACTATAATTGTAAGATACAAATATGATTTTTATGTTTGTTAAACCTAAAATTTACTCAATATAATATGTCACGTGGGCCAAATCTTACTATGATTCCTCTTTTCCTTTTTTGCTTCGGTTTCTTTGTTTCATTTTAGCCAAACCTAAGTAATCTAAAGTTGACACTTCCAAAAGTTGAACACATCAATGGTTCCTTTGTGTTGGAGTTGTTGATAGGAATTTATTAGATCTTTATCGGTTAAAAAATTACATCATTTATACCTATTATATTTTTAAAAAATGATAATAATAATTTGATAAAAACTAGATATGTATAGAAAAAAACTTAGTGAATACATACAACATATACACTATGCACAACATATAGCAAATAGGCAGTGGCGGAGCTAGAATTTTCAATAAGGGTGTTCAAAATCTGAAAAAATAGACACACGGAGTAGCCGAAGAGGATTCGATATCTACTATATGTACCTAAAAAATTATGTTAACCATGTATAAATAATATAATTTTCCGCCGAAGGGGTTCGGATGAACCCCCTAACTGTAAGGTGGCTCCGCCACTGCCAATAGGTATGTATATAATATGTATGTATATTATATGTATGATATGTAATTTAGTATAAAGTATACGCAATTTTTTTTATTTCCCATCGGTGTTCGGAGCCTATATTGAAACCCTATCAGATTTGGATTGGGCACTGCAGGGCCCACTCAGGGGTGGCGCTCCCAACAAGATTTTCTCCATACTCAAGGCTCGAATCCGAGATTTTGATTAAGGGTGAAGCAATCCCATCACTGCACCACAATCCATGTTTTTCAGTACGTATACACAATTTATACTATAGGTATGTTTATTGAATTTTCTCTTGAGTAAACTATGGCCAAAGTATTTAGGGCCATAGTTTTTCTACTTTTTTCCACTGCACTAAAAATGATTTTTAGCGGTAATTAATTGACGGTTATAGCTTAATTGCCGCTAAATATATATTTATGAAGGTAATTAATTAGCACTCTTAATAAATGTCCATATAGCTATCATATACGACATTATATCCAATGACAATTAATTAACACCGATAAAAGTTTTAACACTCTTTATTAAGAAATATATTTATCGTCGCTAAAAATCATTTTTATTATAGTGTTCGTACATATTTAAACAACCCAAATTGAATTTTGTCGAATCCGCAACACATTCTTGAATCTACACAAGGCTATCATCACATGTGTGTTTCCCTTTCATTTTGTTTTGTTTTTAAATGCCCATAAAGTTTGTTATATATTTTGATTACAAATTTATACCATGTTATAATGTTTTGATTGCTCAGATGCCAAAACAAGGAACCAATATATGGCAAATTTCTCTCCCAAATACAAGCTTATATAATACCTTAACTATTATCTGAAAAATTGGACTGAACTAGATTCAAAATTTGAATATGATGAATTAAAAAAATTTAATTTTTTTGTTATTAAACTTATTTCAATTTTAAAATTATGGTTTAAATTATATTGTAAATTATATATATACAATAAGTGTAACGCAATCAAGGATTTGATAGGTAGAGTTCTACTAAAGTTTTTCAAGCGAATCTTTTTATTAATAAAACTTTAAAAAATATTCTAGTCAATTATGTGTCTAAACATAACTTTAACGTCTAAATATCATTTTTAAAAATTTATATTTCAAATATTTCCTGCAAATATTACTCAAGTTATGTTCAAACTCCTACTAAGAGCAACACAAAGTCTATAGCCCATGCAGCAAATTCCCTGTCTTTCGCATTAACCTGTAAATTCATAAATTATATATACTTACCAGCTCTGTTTCAATTTACATGTCGTATTTTTTATTGTATATTATTTAAAAAATATTAAATTCTACATTTAGTAACTTTATAATTCAAATATTTCATATGATTTATTTAAGACCACAAAATTTCAAATGACATTTTCATATATTAATATACATAGTTTTTAATTTAAGATAAAGAGATTCAGAAGTCCTCTCTCTTTTCTTAACTGGTCAGGTAAGACATAAAATGAAATGGAGAAAGTAATATCTATTACTCCACATAAATTTTTATCATTTAATTCTACCCCACCCCACCCCTCTATTTTTATTTAAACTAAAATATATTAATATGATTTGATGAAAATATCGAGTATCAAAATTTGCCGCCAGACCTTTGAATTTAGCAACTTTTTATGTTTACATTTTGGGAAAAGGACATATCGCTCACTGCGATCGCCGAATATAGGAAAATTTGTTCTTCCTATATTTATATTTAATTCCTAATCTTTGATTGTTTAAATTTAGTAATAAATTCCCATATACTTATCTTCGGTGGTGAAGCCATGTAAGCTAATTAAAAGATAATCAATTGAATATTCTTCGTTGAAAAATTATATTATATGAAAATAAAATTTGAAGCTTTTTGATTTTAGAATTTTGGTTCTTTTAATTTAAGATATATAGAGTTCTATATTAGTAATAATTTATAAATATTTAATAAATTCTTAAGACATATATAAAATATAGACTAAAGTTACTAAATTCGACGAACATAACAGATATAAAGTCTATTTCCTTAAGCAGCCATATTATTCACGTACATATATAACTACTAATGCATGATAACAAATATGTCATTTTCCAAGAAATATATTAGTATTAAAAAGATTAAATGTTGGAGAGAAAATATTTACAAGTGCTGACAAAATTCAATTTGGTCCTGCAACGTGATTCGTCTGTCATTTACAAAACAATATGTTTCAATTATTGTCACTATATATCATGTGAGAAAACAAGACCCATATGCCCTTGATCTTCTTTTCTTTTTAACATATTCCTATTTTTTCTTCTTCTTCTCTCATTATATTCATCAAACTCAAATTGAAATTTGAAATAAACTATGTCTCTACAATCTCATCTAGATGAGAATCAGGTCTGTGCAGATATTGATCATCAAACCCTACTTCAAGATAACAAACATGTCATAAAATCTCCGGAGACCTTGCTAGATCTACCTCCGGAGTCTTTTTGGATCCCAAAAGACTCGGAACAAGATTGGTTTGATGAAAATGCAACCATACAACGTAAGACATCGATGAAACTAGGTTTTTATGGAAAGTCAAATGATCATCATTCTAAATCTTTCTCTCATCGTCCTTTCACCTCGACGTTGAATCATCATCAAAATCCAAAATCTTCATCTCTATTTGCTCTTCCAAAGTCTCATAAAACTAGCTCGACCGACGTAAGTCTCCGGCAAGGCAAGCAACCGAGACGTTTATTCCGAAGCCGGTCTGAACCGGGTAGAAAGGGTTCAACAAATGTGAGTGAACCGGGTTCACCTAAAGTTTCTTGTACTGGAAGAGTTAGGTCAAAAAAAGACAGAGGTGTAAGAACCGGGTTTTGGAAAAAGTTAAGAACTATTTTTAAGATCCGGCCCAGAGCAAAAAGTGTGGCTAATGTAAATGTTGAACCGTCCGGTTCGGTTGGTGTGAACCGGTTGGAGACTAGTGACTGGTCAAAGTCATAGACCGGCAACTTATTGGGCTTTACACGTAAGCTTAATGGGCCCACATTTGTTTGTCTGGTTAGGCCGTGATTTGAGGCCTATACGGCCCAATAGGCCCATTACAAGGACTATAAATAGATATACGGGTCCCACCATTTTGATATTTTCTCAATTCCTTAAATTTTGTGAAATATATATATATAATATATTCAATTTCCAGTTGCTTTGCATTTTGAATTAGTACTCATTATTTTGAGAAAATGGATAATCCACTTGTTTATACTAATGATTTGATACATGACTTTTCTACTTTCTATAAATTTAATATTAAAAACAGTATTATATTGTATAGGTGGTTCGTGAAAAGGTTCAAATATATCCCTATATAGTTACATTCGTGTCAGTCATATTTAGTGGAAAAATCGGTGGTGGCATGGGCTTATCTTATTTTATAATTTTTTTATCAGACGTTGTTTTATTTGTGTATCATTTGTTAGTGCTATTATTTTTTGACATGACTTTTAATTTCACTATTTCCTTTTTACATTATTTTTGATATACATTACTTGAACTGAAGGACCAACTAAACAATATTTCTATCTTTACAAAATAGTGGTACGTGTAGGACTAAGCACACAATATTCTATCCAAACTTTAATTAGCGAATTATATTGAGCATGCTATTGTTTTTTTCATCATCATAAGTGACACGAGCATATTTTAAAAGGAAAGATAATAATGAGGCCTCTTATGATTTAATAGGTAAACAAAAGATACATATAGGACACATTGCAAATGTTTTAGGGCAAATTTGGACCTTTTTCGTTTCATTCTTCAAATTCAAGTTGTTTTGAATTTTGAAATTTGAATTTAGTTCTCATTGTTTTGAGATAAGAGGGTAATATTAATCCACTTGTTTATACGAATTGTTTGATAATGACTTTGCACTTTCTGCCCTTTTAATATTAAAAACAATATTATATATGTATAGGTTGTTGGTGCAAAAGTAGCCAATGTTGAATATGAGAAACGATAATGACTTTAGGTTTGACTATAATTAAATTATTATGATTGTAAAACTAAACGTGGAAATAGAAATGATTATGTAAAAATAAACGTGAAAAGCTTCTAGAAAAGTAGAAATGATCCTACAAGTACTCTTCTACTCATTAATCATTTTAGGAAGTTGATTTGAAGACTGAAACTTTTTAATTCATCTTATTACAATTTTCGTTGATTCAGATGAGATAGTTAAGATCTGCATAAATGTCTGAACATCATTATAATTATTTTAGAAGAAGAAAAAAAATTAAAAATTTGTGTAGCTTATTTTACAAATCATCATTGAAAAATCAATTTTCTAACATGTTGAGAAATTTTGACAAAACAAGCTACCAATATTATTAAAAGAAGCACATCACAATTTCAACTTTCAACTCTAATTTGAATGCATATTGACTAAGCCACCCTTTGATTAGAGAATTTTTCAGTTTTTTTGAGAGCTAAAAGGGATTAGAATTTGGAGTTTTCCCATGTCAAAATAAATTTATGAAGCTCAAAACATTAATATCATTGACCAATCCCATGTCACCTTAAAATCAAGTACCAAAATTTTAATATTATCACTAGAAATCAAGCTCAAAATCCTTACTTTTCTTCTTTTCCTTCCAGCTTGCTTTTGATAGGAAAAAAAAAATGGTATCCGTGCATAGATACATACTTAGAAAAAGACAAAGACGAAAATATAATCATCCAGATACATGTATACGTACAAAGATACATACGTCTGATATAATTATGTCTTAACTAGTGTCGTTCAATAAATATCCGGTGTCAATTAGGTAGTAGAAAGAGGAGAGAGAGAAAGAGGAAGAGAGCGAGGGGGAAGAGGGGGAGAAAGAGCGAAAGATTATATAATTATTTTAAAGTATAGTAGAATCTAATAGAAATGATTAGAATATTTGTTCAATTCAATGTTTTTCAATGAAAAAATGACCAGTACATCTCCGGTTCTTGAAGTTCATTTCACATTATAACATATGTGATCTATAATTCATTTGATTTTATTTTTTTTCAAAAATATATTCGATCTTGAATTTATATTATTGAACATGATTTTAAATTCAACTAGTGCTAAGTGCTAACAACTTAAAACCAAACTCCTTGAATCTTAATTTATTCTTCGTTCTTGAGCTTGGAATTTGATGTTTGATCTAGAACATGAATTTGATTATTTAAGAGCTTGAATATTTATAGTTTGTATAAAACTCAGTGATATTTGATCCACGAGCTCGCTCTTGCTTCTGGTTATGAATTTTAGTCTCCTTAAGTTATAAGAACCTTTATTCATGTTCTGAGAGTAAAGAATTATGATGAGAACAAACTTTTTTTTATTTGATTGGTTGACTTGAATTATCAACTAATCACGTGATTGGTTGGAACACATGAATCTTAGGCTAACAAAACGTGTTCATCATTTATAGCTCAATCAAATGAACCACCACAATGAAATTGAATTCTTTTGTCAATCTGTATTCATTGGACTTAAATAATTAATTCAATTACAATTAACCAACAATATAAATGCATTTTCAAGAAAGCAATACAAGTGGAAGTACAGAATAACTCTGTTTCTTATTTTCCTATTCCCCATTTCTGGAACAAGTTCTTTCTAATTCCCTTAAAAGGCACAGAATGAGTTAACAGATTAAACAAAAATTCAATGAACTTGTTCCTCTTTGTGTGTGTAAATCACACAGTCCGATTTCGGGTACGAAATGCAGGTGAGCAAATAACCTTTCTCCATCTGATCATCGTCCAGGAATGCACCTTCGGATTGATCAACTGAACCCGAAACCAACTGTGCTGCACAAGTGCAGCACGAGCCGGCCCTGCACGAATAAGGCAGCTCCAAACCAGCTTCCTCTGCTGCATCGAGGATGTACTGATCATCGGAGACTTCAACTTCCTTCTCCTTACCATCAGGACTTATGAGTTTCACTTTGTATGCTGCCATTGCACTGACTTTGAATGAGGGCGAACACTTTAATCCAAATGCTTTGGAAATACTCTTTACAGAAGACAATGAACAGAGCGGTTTGGTAAAGACGGACGATTTTATTGATGGTTCAACCTTGAGCAAGGAAGACGAAGGAAGGGTTATACTCATACCTGAGAGACACAAAACACGATCAATTGAAGCTAAAAAACATGACAGATCCAAGCAAACAAACTCTAAATCAGATTGATATTCCCATCTTTCTTCTCACAACGCATTGATTTGACCCTATAAGCGGGACTAAGCATGTTGCTACCTACCAGAACCAAAATCAAATCCAGTATAGAACTTCTTAATTGTTCTAGAGCAATTCAAAAGGAGATTCTTTAAATACAGTTGAGACTCTTCAAAAATGTTGCCGCACAGTAAGTTAACACAAGGAAAAACAATCATAAAACATATAAGTAAGTGAAATCTCAATAACACACTTTATTTTTACGGGAGTCCTATTACATCCTAAACCATTTTTGCCAAATTTCTTTTACATCTTATGTGCTGACATGGAGTCAGAACCCAATTTAATTAGTTGCAGTGATATACACATGCCGCCGCCATGGGTGTATTTTAAAAAAATAAATATATCCTGATTTTCTTTGCCTTATATTTAAAAATATAAGTTGATAAATGTAACTTTTTTCTAGTAAGGATCTGACCAATTTCAATTCAATGACTATTCTACTTTCAATCAACAACAACAATAAGTCTCAGTATTAAAAAAATTGGGATCGACTACGTGAATCTTCAATAAGCTCAACTCACATTATCATCACACTAAATAAAAATAAATGATCCAATTTCCAAATTAAGTTTTCATCTGTCTAGAATAATCCTAATCTGATTAATCTCAACATTCAAACTAATAATTTCTTTTTTTGAGAAACAAATAACTCCAAGTAATTAACAAAAGAAAACAGTACTATGTATATATAAATATTGAGAGAGAAGGTTATAATTAACTTACTGAATAGAAGAACTGAATTCTGAACTTGTAAAAACTAGCAGAACTTTAATTAATAAAAGACCAAATAAATAGTGCTACACAGTTTGCTCACAAAATAAATTTGTCATAGTGTGGTGCTTTATATAGAAAAAAAAAAAAAAAAACAGAGGGGAAAAGCAATTAGGATACATACATGCCCTTGACTCTATTTCATTGTCCTTTCAACCCTCTATAAGGACATATTTAGTGACAAAATCAAGTTTTTGACAAAAAGAAATTCATAAAGTGATAGTAGTACATCATCATTGATGTAAATTATTACACCCTCCGTTCGTCTAATTGAAAGGGTGATGTAAGACCTCTAGTGCAAAATCATCGCATCTACGAGATCAATGTCAAATCAGGGAAGAGGGTTTTATTTCGTTTCCGCGACTCGTTGAATATGTTAGTACACTTAATTCACTTTCAAGGAATCTATGTCCTGAACTCGGTCCTAAAGGGGAGGGAAGCTCTTTTGGAGACATGATGTCTAATTTGGTTTGACACGGAGTTTAAGAAAATAAAGAAAACTTTTGAATCTTATGATCCTAAATTAAAGTTATAACAAATATACAAAATTACTCTTTAATCTTGTGGCCTTAAACATGCCACGTGGAAAGCTGAAATTAAAATGTTACCAAAAAAAAGAAGAGGTCATTCTTTTTGAAACATAGGGAGGGAGTAGTATTTATATATTTTTACAATTTTAAAAAATTGTACTTTAAATGACCACATGATGTACAATTTTTTTTTTATAGTAATGCAAGTTTTATTATGCGGTTATTAATGATACATGTATTCGTTACGAAGTTTTCGTTATTCTATTTTGTTCATAAAATTATACATTAATTTTTTCATAACGTATATATATGTATTTAATACATAAATAACTTATTTTTAACTAACTAATAAATGGCATATAATTTATACTTAAATTAATATATGAATAAGCGACTTCTTTACTAGCTACCAAACAACCGTTTACTAACTAAACTATACTACTAATTCAGCATTTTAAATTTGTAATTTATAGTAACTTTTACAAGCACTTAAAGTAAGTTTTATAAACTTTTTTTAAAGGAAATTACATATATACCATTGGTAGACATAATGAAGCAGAAATTATTTGGTGCAGATGGGACGCAAAACTATATACTATATAAAATTGTGGAATATAATATACTAATAATAACAATAATAAAATAATTATAAGAGGTGGAAGCAGCCAAGTTGGTAAGTAGATTCATGAGTCAACTAGAACAGATCCATTGAATGCAGACAAAGACATGAGATGTTGTGGAAAGATATATTAATTAGTTTCTAGACTCTTCATTCTCTTGTACATCTAACCAATGCATCAAGAATTTTCTACATCTTTCTAAGAAATTATATTAATATAAATATAATTGACCTATTGTCTTATAATTCTGATATGCTTAAGATTATAAGATTTAAGGGGAGTTAATTATATTTGACATATTTATAATTTAAAACTGTAAAATTTAAAAGTAATTTTCATTTTATTAAACTTTATATCAAGTCTGAACAGAACAAATAAATTTAAACGAAGAGAGTAAGAGACTGTTTGAATTGACTTTTAAGTTTTGACTTATAAACCAACCGTCATAAGTTCAATATTCTAACTTATGACTTTTGACTTAATTTTATCATTTTAGCTTATAAGCATTTATTTTTTTATCTTACTCAAATATTTAAATCTGCTTAAAAGTTATTTTGACTTAAAAACATTTGAAATAAACCAATCTAAACAGGCTCTAAAAATAACTTGCTAACCATGGATAAAATTTAAATAGCAGTAATTTCACAAATAGCCACCATAATAAAATAAATTATGCTCCTTAGTTATAGTTTTCATGTTTACGGGTTGTAGCTGCAGTTTAAACTGCTATGAGCCACATCATTTGTATAATTCACGTCTATGTTTGTATAATTTACATGTATTTGTATAATTGAGATAATTATGAAATTATACAACTGTTATATTATACAAATTCTGAAATTCTAAAAATATATTAAAACTCAAAATAACAAATTTGTACAAACATATACATCTAAACTTTAAACAGTTATAGAAATCATATTATACAAATTCCAAAAATTACACGTTTATACAACTAAAAATCGTCCAACACGTTTATACAACTGAAACTATAGCTATGTTAACTAATTAACTAGTACATGTTTGTTTATCCGCAAAATTTCCCCTAAAAGTAACTATCTTGAAAGTGGCTATTTTGTGAATATTATCCATAATGAAGGCCCATCGATCCATTTCATAACAACCCATAAACTCCCAATCGGGTCAAGCCCAAAATCCATTTACAGTATACAGCCAATAAGGCCACCTTCTTCTTCTTCTTCTTCTTCATCTGATTACTGTAAGTTGAGAAATTTTCAGAAATGAGAAAGCAAGTGTTAACGTTGACGGAAGCTGCGGCCTCCAGAGTACGGCAGCTGTTGGAACAGCGTCAGCGTTCTTTCCTAAAGCTTGGTGTCAAATCGCGAGGCTGTAACGGCTTGTCTTATACCCTCAATTATGCAGGTTTCCCCCCTTTTTCATTATGATTTATGAATTTTTCATTATTTCTGTGTTTATTTGAAATTTTGTAATTGATCCTAAACGCGGATTATAGTTTGTAAAAATAAATCAATTTAATCATTCATGATCGGTAAATGCTGAGGTGGAGCTAGAATTTTGAGTTTATGGTGGATTCTGGATAAATTATTTATACATGTTAAGTAGATTTTTTAAACGGAAATACTCATGTGAGCAAAGTTATTGGGTTCTGCCTAACCTGTAGATAGGCTTGTAGCTACGCCCCTGCAGTGCGCCATGGTAGGCTAGGGAGTGTAGAAAGAGGCCGGTAATGATGAATTTGTTTGGGAATGATTTATAGAATGTTTTCTATGTTGGAAATTTTGTGTATACTGTTACCAATTTTGGGTGTATGGTTTTGCACTTTGCATTGTCGGTATTTCATAACCCTCTTTGGGAAATTTCTTTTTCAGAAAAGGAAAATTGGTTATAGATAGCATGACATAGTGATTTCTTCCCATATATTCTAGTCTTGGTTGATACATTTACTTGAAACTTGTTGCTGGTGGGAGGTGACACATATCCCGTTGAATGAGAGATGAAGGAGGGGAAGAAGTGGTATTACGATAGAGTTTGAAATACTTTTCTTAATTATTGATCTTTTTTGGTTTTAAGGTGATTTGAAGTTGCTTGCAAATACAAAAGCGATAATGTCATTTTAGCACAAATATCTTTTGCTTTACAACAGTCGTAATCATGATTTTCTTTAACATCTATCAGAAATTAATATGTCGGTAGCAAATAGATTGCATAAAATCTACCCCTCTTCCCCAAGTTATATAGCGCTCTCTCCATTTGTGAGGTCCAAAATGCTTGAACCATTCAAATAATATACGTATTATTTACACAACTTACACTAATTTTCAAGAAAATTCATATAACCATGTATTTTTTATTTCTAACTTTGATGTGATATTTTCCATGTTGAACTCAACCATACCTACTATTTATAAATACACACTAACATTGTACATGTTGTGTCTGGTTAATTAGTGTCAAAAACAAATGGGAAGGAGGGAGTATTTGCCTTGACAGATTAAACAATACAGAGTCAGCAAAAATGATGAAATATATCCTCTCTCAGCTTGCTCATTTGCCTAATATAAGACTTCTGCACCTATGTTGCCTAACATAATGGACTGATGACTTAGGAAATTGAAGATTGATCCAAAAAGAATGGTTTGGAAAATGAATATCATATTCCACTCTTTTGCCATCCTTCCAGATTTTCTTTTTGATTGTGCTAACTGTTAATTATCTGCATCTACTAAATAAGAAAATGACTTGTATCCGCAGCCCAGGGCTTTGGTCTAGTGATAAGAGTATACCTCATAATGTGTGAGTTAGGTGCATGTTACGGGTTTGAACCATATCGTAGACAAAGGCTTGGTACTTGAGCAGAGAAGGGAGGAGGAGTGGGACCATTATCCATTGAATTTCGAACCCTGAGCCATTGGCCCTAGGGGATTTCTCAGTTATCAAAAAAGAAATATCTTGTATCTGTTTCTGGCATAATTTGAGCTGCACTTAATGTATAATTGGTCTACTGATGATTTAATCTTATTCACACCGAGTGAATTCAGTAGTGTGTATAACTCATCAAATGTGTGCGTTCAGGCACGTCGAAGGTGTAATACACACTACTGATTTGTGCAAGCATGTCCTTACAGCACAATGGCTCTACATTCACTTTGTGCTCAAAGTTTCAATACCATGCTATCAACATCTGCATAGAGCTAGTTCTACCGATTTGTGCAAGCATGTCCTTACAGATTATTCTGCCGATTAATCATAATTAATTACCTATAGAACTTGCCTATTCTTTAGCTTAATAACTGGCGTACCCTCTGTGAAATGTCTTAAAGAAAAGTACACCATCTTTGAAATTTCTCAAAAGTAAAAGTAAATTATATGTGAGATTTATCAAAGAAAAAGTAAACCATACGTGAAATTTCTTCTGTCACATGCCGTTGATTTCCAAAATTACCTTGCTTGTACAGACGATAAAGGAAAATTTGACGAGTTTATTGAGGACAAGGGAGTGAAGATACTGATCGATCCAAAGGCACTTATGCATGTCATAGGTACCGAGATGGATTTTGTTGATGATAAACTCAGGTATGAGATGGTATTTCTGCGTTTATATTGTACTAGTATAATTATAGACCTATAGTCATATGTCATTTATTCATGGTGCTACTGTTGCATTTGTAATCTTTTTCTTATGGTCACTCTTATAAGCTTATTCTTAGAGCTTTCAAATCACAGGATTCAGTATCACTATAAGTATAAGTTAAGATTAAACCAAGTTCAACTTTCGTTTTTCCAGTACCGTCTCATGTCATGACATTAAGTATCTCTATGAGCTAATATCAAAGCAAGTTAATTTTTTAGTTTCTTAGTATGATTATGAAAAAACTTTGATGTTTAATTGGCTGGAGTGAGCTGCAGTCTTTTCTTTTTCCCTGCAGAGACGAGCTTCTTTTTGTTACTCCACTGAAACTTTCAGTTGCTTTATTTAATTGAAGTTGACTTAGATGTAGGATTTGCCCCGATGACCTTTCCAACTTGTGCTGTAACATTCTCTAAACTAGCATATCATGTCCTTTTAGGACTCCACCTTAAGGAAAAATAAGGTGTAACAGAATAAGAATTACATTACTGATTCTCTTTTGCTTGTCGTGTCTAGCTATAGTGCAGGCTCTTCCCATTTGAAGTCTCATTCTCTTAATACAAATATACAATGTACCCTCTTTACTTTCTCTCGTCTCATTATCTGTGATTCCTATGGATGAGTATAAGAAAACATTCTTTCAAATTGTACAGACTTCAACCATGATTCATGTCTTTATTTTTTTCTGTGAATTACCACCCTTGTTTCCCCCAAATGAACTTTTGTGATGGTGTCTAGAACCGTTGATTGGATAGTGGCTGGCCACATTATGACCTCCATGTGTCTCCATTTTGATACCCTAGCCTAGCAACATATGTTCTCTTTTATTACCATGGCAGATTAAACGCTCTCGATCCTATCACTTCGTTGCCATGCAATTTAGAATGAGAGGAATACGAACTTCATATACTGATTAGCGAGATTGAGTAAAAAATGTAGTTTTTCCGGTTCGATTCATTGTCATCTTTGTCCTTGTGAAATTGATCCACCATACTTAACTGCGTGAATTCTAGTAGCACTAACTTGCATCACCCATTTGCATTCCAATATATTGCTATTCAATAACCTGGTTTATCGTTATTAGTGTCTCATAAGCATCAAAACTGAAATATTTGATTTCATGAACAGATCTGAGTTCATATTTGTCAATCCAAATGCAACTGGACAATGTGGTTGTGGAGAATCTTTCATGACAACAACTAGCTCAGAAGCTGCTAAGTTGCGTGGCAAATCTAGCTGATAGCTTATTATATACTCATATTATGTACGTTAGTCGTTATATATACACTTAGAAGTGTGAGTATATACTATATAATCGATCTGTAGTAACAAATCAACGATGTTAACGGTCAGAAACAGAAGGTTTTGTTATTTTTTCTCCTTTTTGCCCAAATCCTATGTACATTAGCTGTTGTAAAGAATAAATTTTCTTTGCCATGGAAAGGTGAAAGTAGAACAATGAAAATCGAACTCACTTATTACGTTGAAGACTCTCACTTGTACCATTAGACTATACGTTTTGACATTTGATTAGTGACTGGTAGTTCATAATTGATATAAAAGGTACATTACACCACAATTAACTATGAGACTGATACAGATGAAGAATATATATGTGTATACCTTATTACCGTTTAAACTTTTTTCAGATGAGATGGTTACACAATTAACTAGGTTTCTCCGACCGAACTGGATTTTCCTCTTGAGACTTTTTGGACTCAAATTTTAACATCACTTTCTGCATGGCTGCTTTGAATCTTTTCACCTTTTGCTTGTCATGATCATCTGCTAACTCATGATTCTTTTGAGTAGTGTTGCCACTTGACACTTCATCTTCTTGGTTTCCATGGAATTTGTGTAACTTCACATACTTCATGATGTTCTCCACAAAGTTCTTGAAAGTTGAATGAACTTGTAATGAAAAAGTGAAGTAATTTATAGTATGTGAAGACTCACAAATTGGACATAAAAAGACTAAAGAAATGACAAAATTTTATGCTAAATGAGAAAAGAACAAAGGATTTTGTTGGTGGTTGGTTGCGTCTTTCATGACGATTGATATATTGATCCAAACAAAAGATGTCATATTGCCGTGACGGGAAAAATGTTGGTTTGTTCAACTATGTAAAATGTAAAGACAAATTATTATTTATTTTTAAAAATAATTTGGGGGCACGGAGGGGAATACAAGGTGGAGGAATCGAATGAGAAGGGATTGGGCAATCGATCGAGAAGGGATAACAAGGTGGGCAATCAAATGAAATGGAACAACAGAGTGGGGAATCAAACTTTTACCAGCAAACACGACACATAGTTAGCTAGTACTTGTATATGTAGGATTGTGCATGGATGGATCAAATTTGAGATTGTCGATTTTATATTTTGATTTTTGGATCTTGTGAAATGTAATCGAAATCCGATCCAAACTTTTAAGTTCGATTTTGAATTAATCGATTTGGATTATTTTGAGCTTATAAGTCAAGTTGATACTTCTTGTTTGTTACAAGAATGTTGTTGGTTCTGCTCATCCGTTTTGGCCACCTAATTCAAGACTGCCAAAGAATTGGTAGGCAAATTAATGGTAGATTATGTGAAAGTGACCCTCACACAATCCAATTAGTCAAGTATCATGTGAATTTGGATTAAAAAAATAAATACTTTAAACTCCATAATTGATGCCCCCATCAAATAATGAAAAGAATATTTCCTTCTTTTGCTGGAGAGAATTGATAATGGAAATAATTCGCGTGAGACATATTTGAATTGATTTGTATTATATCTATTATAACTTTTAATATAGTGAGTTGATTTGTATTATATCATGTAAGACGTAGTTTATGTGACTTTCAATAGAGATATACTTAAAATCTTTATTATAACTTATAAACAATTAAAAGTTACATATACAATTTATTTTTCCATATCCACTTACTAAAATATATTGTATTTCGATCTCACGTGTAAAATTAAATTTATGCCTGAATTGTGGTGGAGTTGTAAGTGTTTCTTTAATCATATTTTGGGTTTGAATTCTCCTAATGATGGTGTTGGCTTTGTTAGAGGGAGTTTTACTTCCCAACCAATCTGAATTTAATCGTGCTCGAATCCGAATATCAAATACGTCTAAGAAACCAAAAAAGACAAAGGTCATTCTTGTAATTACAAGTGAATTGGAACTGGCCAGCAACAATTTATTAGGAAGAGAAGTTGAAATTCAACAGTTTTTTCTTTTCTCTATAAGTTTTGGAAATGGAATTGGAATTGGAATTGGAGAAGGGTGTCCATAGATGGATAGTTGACATTTCTGAATGGAACCCATCTCCCAATTACTTCTATTTTGCTATGTCCTTTCTTCCCCAACATGAACACTCCTCCATTACTAGGTTTCTTGATTCTTCCTCCTTTGTCCTTTACTTTTTTTATGTGAAGTTTTCATCTTTAACTTTATCACACACTTCTTTCTTTCTTGATTGCATAAAGGTCCATGGATTTTTTAGGAAATGCAAGAAATTTATGTATATTATATAAAGTTTTAATCTTTAAGTTTGGTATATACTACTTTGATTCTTGATTGAAACAAGTGTCTATGGATTTTATATGAATGCTAAAAATTTATGTATACCATGTAAAACTTTATTGTATACCATTTGGTTCTTGATTGCATAGTTTCCAAGGGTCTTATGTTTTATTTGAAGTGCTAAATTGATGTACAACAACAACAACGTACCTAGTGTAATCCCACAGAGTGGTATCTGGGCAGGGTAGAGTGTACACAGACCTGACATCTACCTTGCTGGTAGAGAGGTTGTTTCCGATAGACCCTCGGCTCAAGATAGAAACAGTTTAGAAAAAGAGGTAATGGAAGTACAAGAGACAATAGAAAGTTCTATAATTGAACTACAATTGATGTATTTCAAGTAAAATTGTTTTTAATTTTTATCTGTACTTTTTCCTTCTTGATTGCATAAAGTTGTCTATGGAAGTAAATTGTGAGTTTGTACTTTGTTATACTTGCCTTAATTTTGAATTGTGAATATGCACTTTGTATTTCAAGTAAAGTTTTCATCTTTAGGTTTATTCTAGAATTCTTTAATTCTCTATTGCTAAAAAGTGTCTACCAAAGCAATATTTGGAATATGCACTTTGTTTTTACTTGCTTAAGTATATATGGATGTTTAAAAAAGCTTGTTGAGGAATTTGGTTATCAAGATTACCCCTTTGTAGAAACTTGAGCGGATTTGTCACTCGTTGATTAGGTTCTTTAAAATGGAAGATCGAAAACGGGCTCTTGTGAGCAGATTGTTGCAGTATGCACTGATACATCAAGTCTTGGGGATCCCATATAACAAAATTGTCATCAGGCGCACTGCTGAGGGGAAACCATACCTTGTATATTTAGAATGTAGTCAGGTACAATGCTAAAAATGCATTAGCTTTTGGTTCTCATTTTTTGTTGATATTATGTTTTTCATGTTTGCTCGTTGAAGTACCTTATCAGAAGTGTGTCTTTTATCGATAACTATCTGGATTCTTGCATTCTTCCAAGTGTTTCCTGTAGAGTCGAAGATTAGAGGCGTAAAATGACTTGTCCTTGGATGGAATTTCGCTATAATTATTTGCAGTAGCCTTATACTAGAAATGTGTTCTATAAAGGTTTATTATCCACCAGACAACTTGCATAAGACAAATACTTGGAATATGACATGAAAAACATGATGTTAAACCCTTTTTCCGGATGGTATATACGAAATTTCCTGCTGTTCTCAATTGGTGAATTAGTTTCTCACCAGTGTCAAACACATACTTTCCGTAATATCTGTCGAATAGTTTTTTCTCTTCATTTTGGCCCCGCTTCATCAGCCATGAAGAAAGTTGTCGCTCGGCCAAGTCATGCCCTTCTCTCCTATTTGAACACCACTTATTTATCAATGAGGAAGTGTTCAAGTGATGAATATTGGGCATGAGAATTTAATATGTACTGGTTTCTTCTTATAGATCTTTTCCCCCTTGTATTAGTGGATGCAGCTGTCGTTTCCCATATCCAAATAAACCAACTTATCCAAAGTAGACTCCGTAAAATCCATGAAGATTAGATAATTGCAACTTTCAAGAACTTACATCTGTTATTTTGATCATATCATACATGGTTTACCAGCATTTACATAACTCGTCTTCGGAAAATCCCAATTACTGGTGCTTTCTCATATTTTTCATGTTTACATCATCGATAAAGATTCAGAATCACATATTCTGATTCAGCTGAAAAGATTTCTCATTATATATGTTTGAAATTACATTCTTGATGCCAGAGTAACATTGATTGTTTAATTTGAGTATGTTCTTCATGCTACCTGCTTTGCTGTTGGTTGCAGTCGATATCTTCACATTTGCAATATCGTTAATCCTATCCTCTTCTAGGAATGTGACAAACCGAACTTGGAGTTGCCAAATTTTAACTTCAATGCATCACATCATGATGATTTTGTGGCTATTGCTTCTGAACCAATATGCCTTGTGGGATTGGATGTTGTTTCTCAAACCATCCCTGAGAAAGAATCAGTGGAAGAATTCATTCAGAGCTTCTCATCATACTTCTCAAGACTGGAATGGTTTAATATAATCAATGCTGGCTCTTCTCGTCAGATTTTGAGTGAGTTTTATAGGTACCTCTCTATTTATAGGTCTTACTTAATGCAAATGTATATGCCACTACTGAAAATATTTTATTCTTGCTTAACCTCAAACTCCTACAATTATGTGCATTTCAAAGCTTTCTTCTGTGTTCGAGTCAGAGATCACCGAGAGTTTGGTCTGGTAAAAATGTCGGAGTACCCCAAGAAAAAGTAATATGTATAACTTGCTTTCTCTTCCATTACTCATTAGAGTTTGGTGTCTCATTTTTGGATAAGCCTTGGCTGAATAAATATTTTTTGTTAAACATTATTGACAAGTTACATGAAGAGAGTCTCTTTGGTTGGAAATAGTTCCCTCGGATAAAGTTGAGCTCAGATGGCTAATGAATCAGTTAAATGAACCTCCAGACCTCATTTAGAGAAAGAAAATCAACCTTTGTACTGCTGAGTGACGGGAACGACCATATATATAGGTCATTCAAACTGCTCAACAATCATTTTGCTTGTGAGAGTGTGACAAATCGGTTTCTACCATTTTACAGTAGGTGACATAATGCAATAATATCTTCTGCTGTGACCAACTCGTCCCCTGCTTATTTTACGGGAAAAGCAGGTTGAAGAATGGCAACTCACTAGTACATCCTCCAACAACTCCTTCAGAACATCACTTTAGGGAGACTGAACAAACTAGTAGAGTTGAATTTGACGTAGAGGGTAGAGAATAAGATATTTGGAACATCTTTTTTTTGTGACAAGTTGAATGACAGGTTTTGTCACCCTGAGAAACAAAATTCATGCTAAATGATAGAGATCTGTTAACAACTTGTGCAGATATTGGAGTGTGAAGGAAGCATTTGTCAAAGCCATTGGTGACGGTGTGGGTTACAAGTTGAACACTATCGAGTTTCATCACAAAAACTGGGAAAACATAGTTGTCAAAGTTGATGGCAAAGAACTAAAAGATTGGAGATTTTGGCTTCTTGAATTGGGTAAAGATCACGTGGTTAGTTCTTCTGTAGTGCTGATTCTTGTCTAGTTTCCCTTTGACTGGTTATCATGGTTGTTTCAAAAGGCGAGTAAAAATAAAGACTCGTACAAGTACACGTTTTGAATCTCTGATGCTAGATCAATTAGAAGCTTTCATATAATCAACAGCCCCTCTTTCATAAACTAGGAATTTAGTTGTTTAACTTGTGAACGCCTGTTAATTATTTCCATTCTATCATGGTTGTCACATGATAGCCAATGGGTCTACCGGAAACAGCCTCCTTACCCTTACAAGGTAGGGGTAAGTTTTGCTTACACTCTACCCTCCCCAGACCTCACCTCGTGAGATTATACTGGTAAAGCTGTTGTTGTTCATGGTTGTCACAACATATATTCCTTTGTCTCTCTTGGAACCAAACTTTTAATTACCTGAAATTTTTGACAGAATTTTACGAGTTAGGCTTTGAGCCGAAAAGAACATATATTCCAAAAAATATATAATCGTGTAACTGAAATGCAACTTGTAAGAGTTCATACAAAGTAAAGTGTGATCTCCCTTCTTCCATGTCACTATCATGTCATCAAACTTGTGGTACAAAGCACAATCTCCTTCTTTGATGCTAGCTGACGATATGGAACTAAACCTCTACATTGTTGAGTATTTAAGTTGCATGTTAGTCTAGCAACCTGGCTGAATTAAAATAGTTAGCAAACAGATCAGCTATCTTAGTTGCATTGGATAGTAGAACCATTTTCCAATTGCATTATCAGTTTTGCAATCTGCCTTTGCATTAAATGACTTTTCTGTAATGTTGCAGGCATCAATTGCTAGGGGTCATCCTATGTATGCCACTAGCAGTTACAAGATAACGTTGAATCGGACACAGTTCAATGACGAGGAATACAATTTAGGACTTCATCTTCCAAATGCAAGCTTCATTTTTCGGAAGGTAGAAGACCTTTTGCCCTCAAATGAAAACAGGTAGAGTACCACCATGTTCATCGCAAAATTGTGCTGTGTTGAAGGATTAAGAAGAGCTCAAAGAAGTACCAGACACACCCTTAATGCTTTCTTTCCCCAGTTTGATTATTGCATGAAGGAAGTACTTGAGATTTTCTTAGAAAGACATGATCCAATTAAAAGACGAGAGCTAATCGAACTTCTAAGCTAGGAGCGAACGTAGCTTAGAAGTTATGCATTCACATGTACTCAGTAACCTTTGTCCAGACACGATATATGTATTACTGGAGAGGAGCCAAATCCGAAGTTGAGAGCTTCGCGCACTTTACTACGTCTTCTTGTAGTACTTTAATTATCTGTATATGTACATTTGTATGTGTCATGTTGTATTCTCAGTTACACAACTATGATATTCTTTGCTAGTCTTTTTAAGCATGTACTCAGTTTCAACTTAATGTTCTAAATCAATTATTTTTGTTTCTCACATTTGAATTTTTTCATAAATTAGGGAGAAAATCATTTCTAGAATCAGGATATGAGTTCAAACATTTAAATGATATCTAGAAAATCATATTTTTGTTTGGTTTAGGTATTTTGTCCAGTAGATTGGTATTTTTTTTGTCCCAATTTATACCTAGTTTTGCTTCTTTTAGTCTATTTAAAAGAATAACATTACCTTTCAATAATGAAAAATAATTTAATTTTAAAATTTCACCTTTATTCTCAATAAAACGATTTATAGTCATAAAAATAGCCAAAGAGAATTTTAGACATAAATTTCATAAGTTTTACTATATTTTTTCTTAAATTTTGTGTCAAGTCAAACGGTTGTCAAATAAATTTGCACGGAGGGAGTACTAGGTACGCCCCAAAATATGTGTTACTTTAGTAAAAATCATGTCCATTAGAAAATCGATAAATAATACTCCCTCCGTCCCATTTTATGTTGCACCATTTGACTTGACACGGTGTTTAAGAAAAAAAGAAAGACTTTTGATATTTGCGGTCTAGAAACAATCCTTAGAATTAAATGGTTTCCAGTAATAGTAAGGTGATATTCTTTTTTGACGGATTAAAAAAAAAAGATGTCACATGAGACAGAGAGTATATAATTTGAATGTTTCTTGAGAAATGACCACTAGTATTAAGAAAATGAAATATAAGATATAGTTGAAAAATATACAATTTTTAAGATAAATATTTATAATTAAAAAAACTAAAAAATTACACTTATTTTGTAACAGGAATATAAGTTATCCCGCCTGGTCGTTCACATCCGGACCAAAACCTATTTCTCTGCACGTTCTTATTTCTCAAAATCTTGGAGAACTTTGTAAGCTGCTTGCTCCAATTTCTTTAGAACTATAATCTGTTTGTTCTCCAATTTAGTTAGTAGCAGAAATCTCAATAGCAGGAGCTTCTGTAAGTGGGGTTAGCTTTTTCTTGATTTCTTTGTGGCATTTTATCAAACACATAGTGGATGGTAATAAAGCCCACTCATTCAAGCTAAACACAGCTACAAAATACATATAATTTTCAACAATATTACTAATTCTTGCATAAAGAAGCAATGTGGAGTTGTCATCACCATCTACTTTACTTTTGTGGTTATGTCTTTGATTAGAAAATGCATAAGAACTGAACCATCATCCATTACGGTTCTAAATTTGTTGAGAGCGAGCAGATGCATAAAACACCTTGAACAAGTTCATACCCACATAATACAAAAGGGTTATGAGCAAGACCATTTTATCATTAACCAGTTTATATCCCTCTGTAATGTGTTTTCGTCTGATGTTTCTTATGCTACAAGTGTGTTTGAGAATGTTATTCAGCCTAATGTTTATGTATGGAATACATTGATTAAAGGGTATAGCAAAAAATCATCTCTTGTTGATTGTTTCGTAGTTTTGAAACAAATGAGAAGAAGTGTGAATGTGATACCTGATGAATTTACTTTTCCGTCGTTGGTCAAATCTTGTTCTAATGTGTTGGCTTTGAGGGAAGGTCAGATTATTCATGGGTTGTTAGTGAGATTTGGGATTGATAGTGATGTGTTTGTAGGATCTAGTTTGATTGATCTTTATGGGAAGTGCAAAGAGATTGAGTATGCACGGAGAATCTTTGATGAAATTCCTCTAAAGAATGAGGTTATATGGACTGCGATGATCGTTGGATATGTATATGTTGGTGATTTATTAGAAGCAAGGAAGTTATTCGATGAAATGCCACAGAGAAATGTAGCTTCGGGAAATGCAATGATCAGGGCATTCGCGAAGTTTGGTGATTTGTCCAGTGCGAAGAAATTGTTTGATAGTATGCCTGATAAGGATGTGGTATCTTTTACTACTATGATTGATGGTTATGCTAAGGCTGGTGACATGGCATCAGCGAGGTTTCTGTTTGATAGGTCTTCTGATACAGACATAATTTCGTGGTCTGCTTTGATGTCTGGGTATGCTCAGAACGGGCAACCCAATGAAGCTGTCAAAATTTTCCATGAAATGTTGTCGATGAATGTTAGGCCAGATGAGTTTATAATGGTAAGTTTGATGTGTGCGTGTTCCCAGTTAGGTCATCTGGACCTGGCAAATTGGGTAGAACATTATATGAGCCAAAATTCATTTGATCTTAATCAAGTACATATAGCTGCAGCCCTCGTGGATATGAATGCTAAGTGTGGGAATATGGAAAGGGCAAAAATGTTGTTTGAGGGGATGCCTAAGCGTGATCTAGTATCATATTGTTCAATGATACAAGGGCTGTCTATTCATGGTTACGGTTCTCAGGCTGTAGATTTCTTTGATAGGATGCTGAATGAAGGTCTTGTGCCTGATGATGTTTCCCTAAAGATAATTCTGACAGCTTGTAGTCGTGCAGAACTTGTTAAGGAGGGTTTCCGGATCTTCAATCTAATGACAACCAAATACTCTGTCAAGCTATCTCCGGATCATTATGCATGCGTAGTAGACCTTCTTGGAAGATCAGGAAAGCTTCAAGACGCGTATGAACTTATAAAGTCGATGCCTGTTGAACCTCATGCCGGTGCCTGGGGTGCACTTCTTGGGGCTTGTAAGCTACACTGTGACATTGAGGTTGGGGAGGAGATATCGAATAGACTTTTTGAACTTGAGCCTCAAAATACTGGTAACTATGTGCTTTTGTCAGACATCTATGCTGCGGCAAATAGGTGGTTAGATGTTGCACTATTGCGTCAAAAAATGAGCGAGAAGGGTCTTAGGAAGATACCTGGTTGCAGCAGTTGGGTATGGAACAATCCTTAAAACTTTTGTCCTATTATTATTTGTCTTCATGTCCCTTTTTTTCGTTTTTACGGGTTTTCCCCTTCAGTGAAAATTAATCTTATTACTTTATGGATGCGTTTCGTAAGAAGGAAGTCACCCATAATCTAAATTACAATTCCATTAGCAGTACAACCATTGTTGAACAAACGATATTGCATCAACAAAGACTTAGACGTAGACGTTGGCACTGCATGTCATTTGCTCAACAATGGTTTTGCTGTCGAGAAAACTCTCTGCCTCTTGCTTATTGCTCCAACTTGTAAAAAGGAGGTGTCTTTGCTAACAATTAGACTTTCTGCAGAAGACAAATGATGAAATATTTTCCTTAATTAGGTGAAAAATGACAAGGTTTGAGTGACATTCTTATTAGTATATGCATTTGGGAATCAACTGATTACTCCTATAAGCTAAACCTTTGCTGCATAATTTGCTTTCTCCTCCTGTGGTTGAGAGGAAAAATCCAAAAAGCAAGAGGACCTATACTAGCAGGACTGCAGCTACATGTGCAAATTCATGAATTTAAACAATCTTGCATTTTTTGTTATGGATTTTATCTTTATTGACTTGTTTAATCATTGTTTGATGGAAATATATAGACATTTTTGTTTGATACATCACTCTTTGTGAATGGCTGGTCCAATTATTAGTTAAAGAAAAGGTCTCTTCATTGTTATTGTCAAGGAAGTATAAGGTCTTATATATTAGGAGGGCCATGGTCCAAATCTAGTCTACCTTTCAATTCATAAGGATCAAATTAATGCACATTCTCTTTCGTTTGTCCTTTCAAACCACAAGGATCAAATAAATGCGCATTCGAGAAGGATCAAATACTCTTTTGTTTGTCTACTTCCTATAATAAACTATTTTAAGTACCAAATTGACTTCTAGTTTTGTAAGTAAATCTTTAAATACATAAATTTTGATTACTCTATTCTTCTTGTAATATGCAAGTTGATGTGTGCTAATCTTTTGCTATATGATTCTATATATTAAGCTTCAAGGCCATTTTAACCAAAGAGAACATTTCAACTAAGATTTGATGGGGATTTCTCAAAAAGAAAAAACCCTCCAAAAATTGGCGTATGCCACTATTTGCAACGCGCACACGGTATTCTTTAGTAAAAGGCGAAAGAATAGTTCGCTATGTGCTCATTGCGTGGCTGCGTGATTTGACTGATTGGCTGGAGCGAACTATAAATATGGGACGAAACTGTTCACTTTACTGCTTGTATTCGATGTGGGATAAATTCTGCTAACAACTGTACAATATTGGTGATTTTTTGTACATTTTGATTTACTTTTCTTTCTTATCATGTGTTATTTTACTTTTTTAATAGAAAATATTTAGTACTTTAAATTTAATTATAAGCTTGGATCAAGTTTTTGTTATTTCTTTGACATTAAGTTTAAATTTTTGAACACACAGATTAGTAGATTACCAACTTCCCTCTTTTTGTTTCAGTTTATTTGTCTTAGTTTAACTCAGCACGGAATTTAATATATCAAAATGTCCTTTAAATATAGTGATCTTACATACCATATGAGATTTTTAAATTAGAAAATAGTCAAATTGGAGGGGGTGGATTCTTTTCAAACCAAAAAGAAATAGACAAACAAATTGAAATAGAGTGAGAAATAAAACGAAAAACAAGAAGAAAGGGACAATAAACTAAATATAGCACGGGGATAACGGAAATTACAAGGTGAGAAATTGAACAAGTTCACATAGTCAAACAACTGAGCTAATACGATTCCCTACTATTAGCATAGCTCAGTGCAGAAACATCTTCGGCGCCAGCCAATGCAGTCTCCGCCAGAGAAGCCTTCGTTGCGGCAAATGATAGCACAGTTGTGGTCAAGGACGCATGGGCCGCGGTACCGATGGCTTTGTGAGATGCACACTCTTCCCTCCACTTGTCGGATTCCCATTTCTACATGCACAAAATTTGAAAGTCTAAAATTAAAGTCTTCTATATATCAATGTACGTAAGTGAAATCTTAAAATTATTGTTTAATCTTAAGTCTTTAAATAATAACAATAACATATTCAGTAAAATCTGAGACGGATACAATGTACACAGATCTTATTTCTTACCTTTGTAGGGTAAAGAAGTTGTTAAAATATAATAGTCAAATAACAAGAGGAAACAACAACTAGTACCACTCGTTAGAGAATAAGAAACTAAGCAACAACTATTGTTAATTACTAATAGGAGATGAACAGGCTAGCTCTTGCCTCTCCTCACGTAAAGCACGACAATGTTCGACTATCTACTAACCATTTTAAATTTTTAAATATAAAAGAAAATAGAAGTATCAAACTCATAGGAAGTTGATTAATTACGTGAGGCAAACACAATGAGAAGGAACAAAAGCCCAAAAGTCTTCCTCTCCATCTTGATCATCCTTTTTTCGACAATATGATTCTTTCTAATATCTTTGAATGAAGCTATCAAATGAGAAAACCCCTATAATATAGATAAGAGAGGTGGGAATAGTGTGACCATTTTACCCTTCAGAACTAAACCACTCTTTCCGTCTATTTTTGCTTGTTCACTATATTAAAATTTGATGTCCATTTTTATTTATTTAGCTTGAAAATTCAAAAAATAATTTATCATTTTATAAATAATAATAATTAAAAACGACCTAAATTATATTATTTTATTAATTACTTCTTAAAAAATATCTCAAACTAAACATCAAGTGAACGAAGAGATATTATACTACCTTGATAGGATGACATGATTTTATCATTTCATGATTTTATTAGATAACACTAATTTTGAGACGGAGAAATTATTATAAAATGGAGAGAGTAAATGTAACACAGACTGACTCCGCTTGTAAACTCTACCGAGGCTGAAGTCTCACGTGAATGCCCCAGAAATTAATCGATGCCACCCAAGTTTGATTGGCCAGCATGGGCGGCCTCAAAACCACAAATTCAAGGCTTCATACATAGTCATCATCTTTAAAAAATAAAAACATAAAATGTAAAAATATTCATATTTTTAATTTCTAATAAAGTATCCAGATGCTTTTCAAAAAAAAAAATACATTTATTGATCGTCTATTAGATAATTAAGCAAATCATATAAAATATATCTTCTTTAATTATACACATCAACTTCAAATAATAATGTATAAGGTTTTATATTACTAAGACGAATGTATATAATTAAAGGAGATGACTAATAGACGAATTAGAACACACAAAAGGAATGAAGTAATGAAAAAAGGAAGTCATTGCTATTATCATATAAAAAGTGAGAGCGTAGCAATTCATGCGTATGTGATTATATTATCATATAAAAAGTGGCAAAGCGTAGCAATTCATATATTAGAGGAAAAGTTTCGATAACCGACAAGCCTATCAAATCACATAGATAAGCCCCTACCTGCCAGTTAAGTTAACAGATGGTTAGGGCAGGCAAAGCGTAAAGGGGATGGATGTCTGAACAATCCTGCAATACTAGTGTTCAATCTCAGAGTTGACCTTATTCATGAAGTGAACAAAAATTATCGACGGACCAATGCAGAAAAAAAGAGCAGCAGGATTCAATGAAATGTAACAAGCAGCCAGTGGGAGGACTCATCCATGAAGCTAGCTACAAGTTGACAGAATCTAGTAGCTTTGGCTCAAACCTGTATTTGGATTAAGAAAATTATTCAATATGTATAAATAATTAATCCAAAACACAATAAGCGAAAAAAAGATTGTGATTCAGAACACATAAACTTAAAAATTTGACTGGCCTCAAAGGCAAGATAGAAATCTTCATACAGTTCCCTGGAGAACCAAACTTGGTGCTGTTACATAAAGAAGTTACTTATAGATAAGCAACGGTAACCAAGTGTGTGCGCTTCAGTGAAATACGGACAGTAACGTGACCTTCCTTCAGCTGGCTTCGCCAGGGGTATCAAAGAAACCAACCAGTACAAAAGGAAATAAGGAAAAGAACTAATATAGAAAATTTGAAATTACGAAGTCAAGTAATTGAGAGAACAAGATCACTCCACTCAATTAAAAAGGACCTTAACTAATGTGGTAGTTAAGCACCAAAATCTATATAAAATAAAGATGTCTTCACCTTCAACTACAACAAACTATCCAGCAAGTTACTAAAGATTTTTTTAGAAGGTAAAAGTTTTATTAATAGGGTACCAAGAAGGTAATGAAAGGTTACATAAACAACAAGAAACTCCAAAAAGAAAAACAGGCTACTAGACTTTCCTTCCTAACAAATCTAGGAAATCCATTAAATTGGTTCAAACTACCTATTGAACTACTTCTACACCAGAAAGAATAGATTCTGCAAACAACTATCTTTTACCCTAAAAATTGGAGATCTATGTTCTTAAAAACAGGCCTTGTACCTTTCCAGCCATATTGTCCAGAAATTCACAGTGGAATAGTCCTCCGTATCTCTGCTTATTCTCTTTGTGAGTAACTTGCCTGTTGTTGCCAACTTTGTATCAAACCTCTCACATTCTGAGGCATCACCCATGCAATTCCAGAGATACTTAGAAATAATTCCAGCATTGTTGGAAACTCTGCAATGGATAAACGGGTACTCCACTATTTCTTGATCTTCTTGACACAAGTAGAGCATACAACGACGACAACAACAACATACCCAATGTAATCCCACAAGGGTCTAGGGAGGGTAAAGTGTACGCAGATCTTACCTCTACCTTAAGGTAGAGAGGTTGTTTCTGATAGACCCACAGCTCAAGGAAAAAAACAGTCCAAAGCAGTAAAGAGAAAGAAAGAACAGAAATAAAGAAGTCAGAGAAGAAAATTATAGACGAACTGACAAATCATCCTAAACAATAGTCATTAACAAGATAAAACAACAATGGAAATACAAAAAACAACAGATAGTAACCAAACACAAAGGACTAAAAACTACAAGAGTAATACTACGACTAAAAGTATGGCTAATAGTACAGAAGAATAAGCGAGAGACAGCGCTTAACTATTTTACCCTAATTTGTGTCCTCCATAACCTCCTATCTAAGATCATGTCCTCGATAAGCTGAAGTTACGCCATGTCCTATCTAATCACCTCTCCCCAATATTTTTTCGATTTACCTCTACCTCTCTTGAATCCATCCATAGCCAACATCTCACAACTCTTCACTAGGGCCTCCATGCATCTCTTGTGCACATGCCCAAACCATCTTAGTCTCATTTCCCGCATCTTGTCCACCTCACTGCTAGCTTGTCCCGAGTATCTTCATTCATAATGTCATTTCTCCTGTTATGCCCACACATTTATCTCAACATCCTCATCTACACAATTTTCATCTTCTAAACAAAATTCTTGACTGGCCAACACTCTGCTCCATACAGCATAGCCGGTTTAACCACCGCTCTGAAGAACTTGCCTCTAACTTTTTGTGGTACCTTCTTATCACACATGACTCCAAATCCGAGCCTCTATTTCATCCACCATGCACCTATACAATGTGTGACATCATCGTCAATCTCCCCATTTCCTTGGATAATAGACCCAATACTTGAAACTTCCTCTCTGCTAAATGATCAGTGTATCAAGCCTCACTTTCACACCAACCTCAAACGTTAAGTCACTAAACTTGCATTCCAAGTATTCTATCTTGGTTCTACTCAACCTGAACCCTTTAGACTCAAGGTCTGCCTCCAAATCTTAAGCTTAGCGTTAACTCCACCTCGGTTCTCGTCAATCAGTCTCGACACAAGTAGCATCTATTACATAAATATGAAACCCCTTTTTTTGCAGATTATTATGTTAAACATACCCCCTATGTTGCAACCCACCAATGCTGACCTGGCTCCTTTGTTAACAGGCTGTAGCAATTCCTATCTGAGAAATTTTTTGTCCTTGCCTGCTAGCCTGATTATGGAATCCACTTTACAGCAATCAATATGAACTGATTCTATTTGTTGAAGCAAATGGCAGCAGTCCTCTACCTCCCAATCATTCAAATTCCTTCTAAACTCTTGCTGCCAACCAGAATTTGAGTGAAAATCTGCCACATTGCCATTCCTTTTTGTTGAGCAATTGAATAAAGTAGGGAATTTGTCCTTCCGGCATGCATCACCAACCCATAGATCTGTCCAGAATTTAATGTTAGCTTCATGCCCACCTCCAGCAGTAGGGTATCATCAGCATATAGAATCTGAGATAGAAAGCATTTCATTTACTTTTTTTTTGGAGGGGTTCTTCTGTCCTTTGAAGCCATCACCAGGCTAAAGATAAATCTGAGATACAAGAAATGCGTTCTATCTGCTTCACACAACAGTAGGGTATCATCAGCATATAGAATATGGGAAACAGTCACACTATCACCACCAGTTCTTCCAAAGCTCATTCCTTTTATCCAGCCAAAATTTTCTGCCGTCCTTATCATCATGCTAAGTACTTCCATCACCAAAGTAAGGAAATAAGGAGTTAACGGATCTCCTAGTCTCAATCCTCTTTAAGATTTAAAGAAACCATGTGGGCTCCCTCTGATCATAAAGGAAACTCTAACGGTGGATATGCAATACCTGATCCATCCAATCCATTTATCACCAAAATTTATTCTGTTTCAAAATATTTTGCAGACACGACCAATTGACATGGTCATAAGCCTTTCTAGATCAAGCTTACAAGCTATCCCTTTCTTTTTTGACCTCAGTAGATGATCAAGACATTCATTGGCCACTATAGCTGCATCAGTTATTTGCCTCCCTTAATAAAAGCATTCTGATTGGCTGAAAATAGCTAATCAATCACAAGCTTGATCCTTTCTGCCAAAAGTTTAGCAATTATCCTATTAATACTCCCTAACAGACTGATGGGCCTGAAACCTTTCACCTCAACCACCCCCTTCTTTTTTTGTCACCTCAACCACCCCCTTCTTTTTTTGGAACTAGAGCAAGATAGGAGGCATTTAAGCTTTTAACAAAAGATCTTTTCTGATAGAATGCTTCCACTGTTCTCCAGATGTGATCCTTCACTGTGTTCCAGCATCTTTTAAAAAATGAAGATTAAAACTATCTGGGCCTGGAGCTGTCTCCTTTGAAGGATTTTATGACAGCTTCTAACTCCTATACAGTAAAATTTCTCAGCAGCCATTCCTTCTCATCTTCAGGGAGCCTACTTGAGTTCTCATCTTCCCAACTCAGTCTCCATTCTACTGTTGCCCTGAGTAATTAGTCATAAAAGCCTTGGATGTGATCCGTTATGACCTTCTCATCATCCACCAGTTCCTCATCAATTACTATTTAGTCAATACAATTATATATCTTGTGTGCATTGGCCTGTTTGTGAAAAAAAACTTTATATTTCTTTCATCTTGTTTGATCCATAGACACCTAGAATTGTCTCCATAAGATCTCTTCCGCTTTTGCAGCCTCCTCCAACTCCCTTTCGATTGAATTCCTTTCTGCTTCGGTCTGTTACTCATTCTTATTGCATTATTTCCAACCTTGGCAAGGCTTTATTTTTCTTTTTCTTCTAAGTTCCCAAAATATATACACACAAGTAACACCATGTTACAGAAAATGGTAACTGTGTACCTCCTAGATCAATGGAATTCGTGCACCGGATAGCAACACAATCAAGCAAGCATTCTTACCAAAGCTTTGTTACATAGTCATCAAAGATGTCATTGGGCATATATAATAGAAGTACAGCAATTCAGTCTTAAAAGCAAAAATCTGTTTTTAAAAAAGATAAGTAAGCAACACAGAACACATGATGAAAATGCAATCTATCTGCATAGTTTGGTAATTAATCATCAAAGAAGGACTACACAACAAAAACTGGATACTCAGCAATTCAATAATTTATTTATTAAAACAATCTTAATTACTTGTGCATGCCCAGAAACCAGAGAAATGTTCTAGAAACAAACTGGATGGATTAAGGAGTATGTTTACAAGTATATATAAATGTATAATGCGAGGGAGAAGAATCACAACTGAGAAATGTGTAAGTTAAAGTTGTGACTCACTTTATCAAAGTTTGGTTAAGGTAAAGGATGAGTTACCTGTCGGCTACCTAACCAAACATTTCTCAGGCTGACCAGTGCTTGGCTGGTGACGATACTCTTAGCACCTGCTAAGGAAGAAGCGACTGTTTTGACAGGTGAATATGCTCACGGTACTTATCAGCATTCATCTGCAGCTAAAAAATGATAATCAAGAAGTTAAGAAATTACACACAGCGTAGTCCCGGACTCATGAGCTGCAGACAGTTAGTGAAGGATTAGCAAAACCAAAAGACTGAATAGCCAAGTGTCAGATTCTTATGCTCATATACAAGCTTTAAGAAAACATAATATTAACCAGGTAAAAATGTCAAAACTGCAATAAATTAGGAAAAGGATCAGGAAACACTACAAAAGATGATCAAACAAAATTGTCCCTGCAATCTTTGCTAATTAGTTTACAAGGAAACATTGCCTGAACTTAAACAATGAGGACTTTCTAGCATTCCCTTCAAATAAGTATACAAAAATGGCCATAATTACAAGTGCCAATTGGCCAGAGATCTCTTAACCTATCACTTCTTGAACAAGCAAAAGATCATTCTCTACTGAACAGTTAAATAGTCCATAAGAATGTACAATGAGCAGTCACTGTCAAAACATATTTAGCTCAGAAAGGTCGTCCATTGGTATTTCAAGTCCGTCACAATTTTCTTCTGCCAAACCATCAACATCAAAGTTGAACCAAGAATTGAAATCTTGAGGCGCCCCAAGCTCAGATTCTACGCCTAGATCTTCTATCGCATCAATGTCGTTCAGTGGCAAATTCATGCCGTCGGCAGATTCTTTCCTCTCCATTGATGAATTAACATCACCCTCTCTTTTTCTGTTTCCACTAGCATTGACCAATTCTCCAGAACCATTAGCAGAAGGGTAAACTGGATGTGTCGCGATCCCCGTGAATTTGTTAAAAGATCCACTTACGGATGTAGAAAGCTGAGCTGTCTTCTGCTTGGGCTTTGTTTTTGTTTTGCGCTCACCCTTGGAGTTCCCCAGTGAACGCCCAGCTTTTGCATTTGCATTTCTCGCTAAAGAATCCCTATCTCTTTCGCTTCTCTTTCCTTTGGCACCACCTAGAAGAGTTCCACCAAGAGTAGAAGTGGCTCTGAAAGCAGCACCAGCGCCAACATCATCAAGCAGTATTTCTTTTTTCCTCCCTCTATTTAATATCGGCCCATTTTTAGCAAAAGCATGATCAGATTGATGATTGAACCTTTCATATGGATCAACCAGAACACCATCAGCTCTAACAGGGCACGAGCCTGTGTAACAGGAGAAATGTCAGCTATTACAGCACATCTGATAAGAGCAAATCTAGCAAAACACATACTCCCTCTGTCCCAATTTATGTGACTTACTTTCCTTTTTAGTCAGTCCCCAAAAAGAATGACACATTTCTATATAAAGTAACAATTTAACTATAAAATGTCTATTTTACCCTTAATGAAATGATTTACAGTCACACAAATTTCTTTCATTCATTTTGGACCACAAGTTTTAAAAGAATTCCTTTCTTTCTTAAACTCCGTGCCAAGTCAAACTACCTCACATAAAATGGTACGGAGGGAGTACAAAACTAAAATTACTTGAGCATGTGAAGATGAAAGAACAATTTGTATTTAAAAATGAGCTTTTGTCAGAAACGGTGCCAGTAATTACTACCCAGCTAAGAAGAACAAAGCGTGCAAGACATAAACGAAAGATATTAAAGCATAAGAAGATCAAATTATAATTTTATAGAAAGAAAAAAACCTCTTGTTAGAACAAGAACCAACATATTTGGTTGACCCATAGCTAAAGGAAATAGAAAATATTGTGACTAGCTCAAAGTTGTCAAAGCATAGTCAGCACAGTGTCATTCCAATATACATGATAACTTAACTCAATAATGAAAAGCTTTATTAGCAACTGCTTACCCGCCAAAAGATCTGCCTCATTAATACGAGGAGGTGCGGCAAAAATAATGTCATGGAGCACTGGCTCACTAAAGCAACTAGCTCTACTATCCTCAAACATCCGACACCTGGAAAGTGTTCTCTTTGCAAAAGACAATGCAACCGGTTTTGACACCTTAGGAATCCCATTTTTGGAAGCTAGAGTTCCTCGAGTCGCCTGTCAAATTAATCCAAAAGATATGTAGTTATTAATCTGAATCACAAAGTTGTATCACATCCATATGCTGTAGTAAGTTAATTATGAAATCTCCAGTAACTAATATCTGCACAGCATAAGGATAAATAAATTCAAATTCCCAAAAATCAGGTTACCATAAACAGATAAAGGGTCAAAACATCACATGATTGATTCACTTCAGCCATGTTTGTGTATGAATTCTCTAGGATTTGTGAGTAGCAATGTCAGTATGCTAGCTAGTGAACTATAGTTGAGTACGCAATATATATCTAAGTTGCCAACATCCTTTGCCGGAGATAAAGGTATGTTAAGAAATATAGCAAAGAAAAATAATAAAGTTTCATAATTCTTTTGATTGGTGAAATAAAGTTGCATCATTTTAATTATAATACGCCTTATTCAATAGTGGATCTCCTAATGTCTTCAATAGCGGAAAACTGTTCCAGCATGTGTAAGTTGGGTTTCTATGGAAAGAAAGGAATACTGGGTGTTTTGAGGGAAAAGAAATCACTTTTGGTGTAAACTCCAGGATGTATATAAGATACACAAAACTCACTTCAGGAATAAATCTTTAGTGTAGAGCCCATCCCCTTCCTTTTTTTTCCTTTGTTCTTTTTAAATTTTGTGCAGGGGAGCCCACTCTTGTGATTTCCTATCACCATCTAGGTGTCTGGTTTTGTTCTATTTATAAAATTTATTTTATACCGAGAGTGAGATAAATCACCTGCTCTATCTTTTTTATTGGGCCCACCCCTCTACCCTTCTCTTTATTTTTTATTTTTTGAACTCTGGGCATGAAAATAGCCATTTATCCAACAAAATCATATTGACCTGAAGAAATCTATACTAGGATCAAATTTTCTTTGATGGGCATCTTATAATTGAACTTTAGAATTTTTTCAATGTAAACCAGAACTGGATTCAAACATAGAAAGAAATGCCACATTTGTGTTTCAGATCACATATTACACAGTCAGTTACTTTGAGCAAGCTTCTAGAGTTTAGTTTCCTCCCAAATCTATGAATGCTCTGGTCAACAATGTATACTCCTTATAGTCTAGAATGATCATATATAGTAATTATGTATAAATATCCTTCACAACATTTCGCAACAAAAATCAGTGTTCTTCAGAGTAAACTTGATGCCACAAAAACTTCTAACAAAATACAGGACTTTAGAAGAAAACAGCTGCAGTAGCAGGAGAAGACATAAAAAGGGACGGCAAGAACACAAAATTAAAGTTTGGAGAGTATAGCAGGCGCTACAACATTAAGCACAGTACAAGAAACGCATCATGACCGTACAGATAAAAGAGTGCAACCCTTACCAAGAGCTTTTTGTAAGCCAGCTCAACAAGTTTATTCATTGCAATCTGCTCAGGGTCCCTGGAAATTCAGTTGAGTTTATAAGGCACACATGAATCCAAAATGCAGAGACGTAAGCAAACCTGATGACATCTAATATCTTACCATCCTTCCAAGTCCTTGCCTTCTTGAATTGCTTTAGATATTTTCTCCATATATGTTTTCTTTTTACCAATCTACAGGAAATAGAACAAATGATATACTTCAGTGGTATACAGCATGTGAAGAAAGATGTCCATATAGACCTGAAAGAGATGGTCTTTGTCCCAACCATCTGTTCTCAATGTTCTTGAGAACATTAGATTTGCTGGCATATTTGGCAACAAACAAAACAAGGAAAAAGACAGAGAATGAGTAAATTATTAGGACACTAATAATGACAGAAGACAACCTCTTGATAGAGTCCCCTCTCCAGCTGCATAATTTCCTGGTTGATAACTTCATCTTCTTTATCATCTAAGCCAGGCTGTAACAATTATGCAAAAAGGTAAGGTAAAATTAAAATCAAATAATCTTAGGTACAAATGTTAAAATAAAGCATATGATTTTGTTCCAACTAGAGAATAATACTTACTCTTACGCACCCAAAGTAAAATATGCAAATTTATAAGCATTGAGGAGGAAGGAAAATGATAGGGGGAAATCTCAAAATCAGAGAACAAATGAAAGACGAGAATATCCTTCATTTTAAAATTACCAATTGGAGAAAGCATACCACAGGTTCAATATAAAGGCCAATGCTCTGCAATTCTAGCAAGAGTTTATCATCAAAAGCCATCTGTGCATATTGACGTTCAAATGAGGAAATACCGAAACTATTAATCTGCAACCTTTGTGGTACATCCGGATCACATTCAGAAAGGCCTACAAACAGCCCAACCTCTGAATGCAAATATCCATTATCTCCTCGTGACATCTCATCACTGTATTGAGGTCCTCGGACATCAGGGTTTCGATGATATACACCATATCCATTGCAGGAAACAAACTCATTACCAGTCCCATTTTTCTTTATCTGAGTACTAAAAACTGTATCATACTCAACTTCTGTCCTATTCATTTTTCTACTCTGAGAATCAATGACACCATGCAATAAAGTTTCTGGACCATTCTGTGGTGACATAAATAAGTCAAACCCATTTTCTTCACATTCTTCAATGTCATCCTCTACAATTAGAGCTGACAGTACTCTTTGGTAAAGTGGAGTAACTTTGCCAAATATTCTATCTGAGTCAACTTTCACACTTAGGATAGAATCATGAAACTGATCGACCAGTTCTGTATCAGATGACACTTTCGAGCCATTTTGATTCTTGATGCATCTGTTCTTCTCAACAGATGGAGAATCAGAAACAGAAGTTCCATCATGAGCATGACCACCCTGGGAAAGCAAGCATCAAGAATTATTTAGCTAAAGCTGAGTTGCCAACAACATATGATATATTGTTAAAATGAAATCTTAGTTCCCAACAGGCAGCAGTAAAATATGAGAATTGGCAAGACATGTCGAATATTTTAATTAATATAAATAATCTAGGCAATCCGTTCATGCACTTCATGGTAAGCATAAAAGGGACAAAACAGTCTTGTACAGGGAGGTAACAGTTAGGAAGCTCCAGACAGTGACTGAAGCATGTCATGTGATACAGATCAATAAAACTAGAAGGATATAAAGGAACGCATTCTCCAAATACAAGATGGCTAGAGAACATCTGCTGTTTTGTTAGTTGCTCTCTTGAAATTAGCAGGGATAAAAAAAATATGTAAAAGTGCGGAGTCCATTAGGAGATTTAACAAACACCCAAATTATGGTGGAGGACTTAGAGGGGGGTAAACTTTCAGATTCCTATCTATGGATAGCTTTAAAAGAAAGATTATAAATTTGGATTTGATTTAAGGGACAATGACCAGGAATTACTAACAATACACTCAAATACAATACGAAGCTTTTATACGGTAGTGTGCTTCAAGCAACAAAATGAAAAAGATGCCAGAAACCCCCCAACAAAAACAAAAAACAGAAAATAACCACTTGAAAAAGAATTTCAGGTGGTGGCACAGGGATTGAGGCTAACATATAAACGAAATTGAAACCCGAAAAGCTACGAGGAGAATATCTGACGAAGGTGTAAAGGAGGTTAGTGAAGGGATTTATGCCCCCCACCCACCCCCCAAGGCCCTAGCTCTCCCACTAGAAGCCAGTTTCAATCCCCAATAGAGAAATGTTTTATCCTCCCACTTTTCGCATAAACTATCAACCAACCAAATCACTGCTAAAAATAAGTTATGATGCAAGATAAAGATAATTAGGTATCAGTAGGTACCAGAACATTATTGGTACGACTAAGAGTTTGAGACAGATTAGCATGAGATTCCTCTGCTGATTTCAGCTGATAAAAAACATCAAAGAACAAGACTTAATAAACATCTAATATCAGACAAAAGCAGATAGTTGTGTGGTACAATCAAAATCATCATTAGTTGTCACCTGTTCCAGAAGGTAGGATTTCTCCTCTGCACTGACAGAAGCAAAAAGTCTATCCACTGTCTTCCAGAATGCACTTGGACATGCGTGAACTACAACAGCAATCAAAATAAACTAAGTACCTCATTGTTTATATTTTTTCCTACCAAAAAAGATGGATACAAAAGAGTGAAAGGAGAATTTTGATGTCAGACACATACTACTTGCATTATATGCCGAGTTTGCAGCAGCTAGGAGCTCCTCGCGGTCATCATCTGATTCCCCTGAAATATCGAAAATGAGATAGCAATATTATTTGTTTGAGGCAGGGGGGAAACCAGAACCACCTAGATAATATGCCAATTGTCAGCCCGCACTAGGGGCAGAACCAAAACTATAACCTAAATATCAAACAGTGGAACTCAACAATCACTGGAAATTGGTCACACAAGTTCAGTAGTATCAAAGATACAAGTTTAGCCATTTCCTATTCCTTTATTTCACCCCCTTCATTTCTTTGTCCACAATCAATACCAGCTCATTCTAACAAACTGATAATGTACTGAAAACTGACTTTACATTTCAGTGAACAGAAGGAAATACAAAAACAAATCAGTTCTTCTCTTCTCCAATGAATCACATCATACCACCTCCATATTCTTCACCACATAAGGAGGTGGGCACACACAGAGACTGCTAGAAACTAGAAGTCCAAATCATGGATAAAGGCAAATGAGTTCATTAAAAGACGAATACAGACTGCTAGAAACTGGGGAAAAAATCTTGGAAAAGGGCAAACTGGTTCATTAAAAATTTAAGAAACATACTCCACATTAGTGAAGGAAAATTTTACACTGAAGTACTTGATTTATTTTTATTTTTTGAAACTGGTAACTTTGAAAGTACTTGATTTATTTAAGTAAGTAAATGAGGGATTTACCAGTGAAATCAGGAGAACCACTGCTCAAAGGATTCCCGAGACGAGAAAACCCTTTGCGTTCCAAGTGCTTTTTCAAAGGACGGCCTGACTTACTGCCACAATCAAATATGATTTAAGTTAATGGAGAAGAGAAACAGTAAAAGCTCAAGAAACTTCTTCAGTAAAAAGACCAGAACCTTCCGTGCTTTTCTGAAGCCGGCCTCGAGTTACGAAGTGGTTTCGCTGTGACTTGATTTTCAAACTTCTCCCTTGTAGGAGAAATGCTACTCCTAGAAAATGCCGACCCTCTTCCACTTCGGCCTTGTCTTCGCACACCATCACCTGTTTCTCCTTTGACAAGAAATTTGTTCTTCTTCATATGTGAGGTAGACACCCCATTACTCTGAACAGCATTTACAGTTTTTTCTTCACCTTCGCAAGTAACACCACCCTTTTCTTTTAATCTGCTTTCACCAGCACCAGATTCTTCACTTTCAGAGAGTCTGGTAGGGGATAAAACACTATCGGCTTTAACTTTAAGGTTTTGCGTAAGATTGCTGGCAGCCTTTGAAAGAATAGAACCACTTGTAACACCAGGAGTTGACCTAGCTCCAAAATCAGAAGGTGAACATGCCTCTGATGGCACCTCCACCTCGTCCTGGTTTGAAACTGGTGAGATAAGATTAGCCCTCCTTGTACGAGAAATTTTTTGCGGCCTCTGACCAATCCATTGTGTTATGGGTGGAGACGAAGATCCTGTGGGTAATGGACGCTTGCGATTATTAGCCCCACCTACAGCAAGATTTTTGTTGACATTTGGGGGCTGTTCCCAGCTTTCCAAGGTTCCAGGTAAACGGGGAATGTTAGAGGGTGAATTAGCAGCAGCAAGGGAGCCACTCCGTGGTGCCCTTGAGGCCTTCCCTTTTGCTGTTGGACTGGGACAGACAGCATGGTTCTCCTCATGACTATTCAACCTAGAGGAAGAAAACCACATAGTAAGAATTCAGCCTGAGAACACCCATTAGTTAGGAGATAAAAACAAATGTATTGCAAACCAAGACATACTTAATGCTTCCTTTTGCCAGCACCCGCTCTTTATTCAGACCAGCAGTTGGATCCCTAGAAAGAGCAGACTTTTCCTGTTCATTTTTAAGCATTGTACGAGCATTAGAACCAGCAAGTGATGAGCCATCTGACTTATTAATGCTACCAGCACCGTTTGATATTCCCGACCTGTGCAAAAGAGTTGGTTACAACATAGATAGTTATTCTTCTTAAGCCAGTGCTAGGTAACAAAGTCTGTGCAAAAATGAAAAATAACAAAAAGGCATCTTGAAGAGAGAATGTTCTAAGATCACAGTAGTCAAAAATGCATGATAAAGCATCAAACTATGTATCCAATTTCAATTTAAGTTCCTTAGCTCAACCTAAGAAAATAAAGGTCAAATGTGATTCCTTTTGAAATCTTCTCATTTGGACAATAAATATTTTTATCAGGGCCGTGAAAAACAACTATTCACACGAAAAAACAGCAAAACAAAGAATGAATAAGAGATTGAAGGCACAGGAAATGAATGATTCTGTTTGACCGAGTTCTAACTAGAATCATGTCAATCAAACACTAGAGGCTTGTAGAAGCAGTGTTATCAAAAGAAAAAATCGCAAAAAAGTCCTAAGCTCTGTTGGGGCTTTAAGCACAAAGTGCAAATAAAACGTGGGCTTTAATGAAAAAAGGCGCAAGGGGAGAAAAAATACAATAAATATGTTTAGTCCAAGACTAATAATTTAAAAGCATGAAGGAAAAATATATGAATGAAGAAATTGAAAAATAATAATGATAAAGTGAAATAGCAATTGTTTAGTGCCGTCTCTTTAGAAGAGGTTCATTGGCAAAGAAAAGTATGTCTTAGAACCTTGATGACGACACTAAAGCGCACATTAAGTGAGGCGAAGCGCTCAACACGTTTTGAGCCTCGCTTCAGGGCTTAAGCGCGCCTTTTATAACATTGGGTAGAAGACAACTCTCCCTTACTTGAGTAGGCTTACCCGCAAAGAACTGGTACTTGATCTGACGAGGGCTGTCTTGAAGGCAATAAACCAAAGAGGACACTCAACTTAATAGATATGGTAGGCCATTTGCTCTTCACTGGTTATTCTCCCAAGTAATTCTTCACATTCCAACTAAAACAAGATGCTTAATGCTTAAGCTGCTGCCTTAGAAGAGTACAGCAATTCAATGAAGTAAGGAACTTACCCGCTATATCTTACAACAAAATGCGAAGTAATTCCTTTACTTTCTTAAACCTATCTGGAATTGGACAATATTGAATAGAAATGTCCTAACACTTCCTCGAAGTGAAAGTTGCAATCCTGTACTAAAACCATCATCTACAAACATCTACAGTCTTGTACAACTGAGAGCAAGAAGCATCATCAATTGGTTCAAACTTAAATTAATGTGTTAACTCAACAAAGCCAGAGAACCTAAGCCAGACTTATCCTTCATCTTAGACGGCAAATAGTTCAACCAAACGTTCTTATATAAAACTTAATGACATCAACATGGAAGTGATGTTATTGGGGATAATTCCAGAATAACATTTACCTGAAACCAGGGGAATCAGAAGGTGACAAGCCAGGTTCACTGGCAAGTCTATGATGCAGCATTCGTTTAGGCTCTCCATCATTCTCCAAGGGCCTTGAAATGACAGCACCAACTGATCGTTTCCTTTTCATCTTTTTGTCCCAACCTTCACCTCCAGCTGGCAATCTGCGAATCTTTTCTTCAGACATATCAGAATCGGCATTGCTATCTTTTAACATGTCTCGATCTTTTACTATCATAGGCTGCCTGGATAGAGCACTATTCCGGTACTCCGCCTGATTTATATGGAAAAGGAAAAGATCACTAGGCGTTTTGATACAAGAAGAAGCAGATGAAGCTTACAATACTCAGCAAGTAATATCCAACAGTATTCATTCAACAGAAAGAAAAAATTTCATTAACCAAGCAATGCTAGATGATGGGCATAAGAAGAAAGAATTCTTCCATTGCAACACAAAAGAAGAAAGCAAACAGCCAAATGATAATTTATACTTGTGGAGTATCTAGAGGTTCCTTTAAGGGCGCAGAGAGGAAACAAGGCAATTGGTATCATGCACCACCCACTAGAAATGAAGGCTCCACGGATGGCACTTAATCTTGTCCTGCTACAATTCTCTCTGTCATTAGAAGAGTAACCAGAGGAAGATCCTCCTGGCACAGAGCCTCCATCTTTGCAAGATCTAATGGCAGTTCAATTAGAAGAAATCAAGATTTTGAGAAACACCAGCCTCTCAATGCTTGTAAATGGAACTCGCAACAAAGTGAGTTCCTCCTACTTACAGTTAATTCATTAATTGAAAATCGTGAGATATAAGGAGCTTTCCTTCATATTAATTATTTACACAAAAATAAATAATATTCCATGTTAGGGGACAATCTCTCTTCCTCTTACTGCACTGGCATCATTCCCAATCTTTTCTAAACTTGAAGTATATGTAATGCACACCTCTACTTTCTATACCCCATGAAATAGATTTTCGTAATTCCTTCCATGAGCGCCATGGAAGAACAATATTTCTCCCATATTTCCTTTTTTTTATGAAAGCAGTGTTTTGTTGATGTTCTCTTTTTTACAAGAAATAATTTATTGATGTTGTGGAGAAAAACCACATACACGAGGTATACCAAATTGTAGAAAGCCAACACAAAGATACATCGTTCTCCGATATATCTTTTATGGTCTACACCATTGTTCTACAAGTTATTTAGTAAAATCCTCTATGAGCAGTTTTTCATCATCCTATGTGTTATTACTTATCGAAAAAATATATATACCATGTGGGTTATGCAGAAGAACATATAAGGGGAAATAATAATTTTGGGAACATTATGCTGCCTTATCAACATGATAAATAGCTCCTTTTCTTGGATAGAGCATACAATTGTCACTAAAAGTAGTTGATCTAAGGTCAACAAATTTAAATAACATGATATCAATTACGAACCCGAGTTTCTGCCATTGATGTGCGTACACGCTTGTTAAGAGTACTATTCTTCGGCCGCTCCTCTGTCTTCTGTGTTACAAGATCTGAAGGGCCTCGATGTATCTGTGTTCTTGAACCACCTAATCTCTCATTTGTTAACTGCTCATTCCTCTGTTGTTTCTTAGAAGGTATGCCTTCAGAATATTTTGTCAGCTTATGCAATTGTTCGTCGAGCTTTTTAGCTCTACCACTAGTCCAAACAAAAAACAGCATCTCAGCAATGCAACTTGACTTTAAGGTAGGGTAACTTTCAATCGAAGTTTATCCAATACTCAAGAAAGAATGCCATCGAGATGTTTAATTAGTACAAACACAAGAAAGAGAAGGAGAGTGCTGATCAGTGCAAGTAAAGATACAAAACCATGAAGAAGGATGCAACAGAACTGATTAGTCCAAAGAAAACTAGTTTATTAATTAAGAGGACAAAAGTACCTAGCTTTGTTGCACGACTCTGCAACACTATCTCTGAACTTCTTTAATTCATCACCAAAATGAAGTGAAGACTTCAAATGAGCAGCACCAAAAGAATTTTCTGAAGTGCTCCCAACAGTAAAGCCCAAAATTCTCCTTAACTCGCCTGAGCGAGTATATTTTTGGTCACTCATTACAATTGGCTCCAGCATCAGGCATTGTGACAGGGAAGGCAAATCACCCACGACTGCACCAGTTCCCCGGGATGCACCCTTCCCAGAACCAAATACACGGGTGTCTGAACTCTCTCTGAAGCTCCCAGACCTGTCCATACTGGGACCCATATAGCTCCCCTTAGGCCCATTGGTGTAGCTTCCAACAAAACCCGAGTCACTGCTAGCTGGAGTTAAGTTAAATCTCCCATTTCCAGCCATTTACAAACTCAGAACTAGATCATTATATCTCCAAAGATCTTCCCGTTTACAATTGGGTCCAGAAAAAAGATCAGCTTGTAGTGAAGTTATAACCTTTAAAGACACAAGATAAGAGGCAATCAAACGCCAGCTTTGCGAAAGATTCTCAGTACTAAAAATCCAGTGAAACATCATTCTCTGAAAGGCAAGCTCGCCAAAATTCAGGACTAAGACCTAGCCAATGCCTTTGAGAAACTATTTAATTTTCCTTTTCACTTAACACACCGTTCGGGACCCATGGATCATTACCTCACAAATAATCTCTTCACAGCAAGAACTTAACACATTTTAACTAAAAACATAGCAAGAGCTTAACACATTACGACTAAAAACATAGCAACAATCTCATCACTGCAAAATCTTAACACATTATAACTACAAAAATAGCAAGACGCTTATAATCTTTTGTTGTTTAGGAAAATCCATTACTATTCCAACCAAGATTAGATTTTGGTGAAAGAAACACTTGAACATTTTATGGTTTTAATTGAGTTTCCAACAAAATTATCCATTTATTTGGGTAAACTAAACTGCATTTCATCAATGAACTATTAACTTTTCTAATTTTCAATACTGAACAATAAAGTTCAATAAAAATTAACACGAAGAATAAAAAACATAAACTCACATGACATAGCGTCTACACAAGTTGAAATCTTATCTAAAGCCATAAGTGACACTAAATTCCATAATCAAAGTTTGAAGTAAAAAAAAAAAAAAAAAATCGAAACTTTTGACTAAATTTAAGGCATAACATTAAAAAATCCTCATTCCAATTCAACAATAATAACAATAGAAGCGGAGTACTCCAAAAAGGCTAGTCAGTAAGAAGAACAATTGAAACACACTGAATTCAAGCAAAAACTCAACCAAACAAACAAAATTCAGCTGAAATTCGTTGAGCTAAGTGAACAAAACTCAAATTGAAATGCAGAATCACACAAAATCAACAATCACAACACTTCAACTGACGGTCAAACCCTACTTCCAACAAAACTGAAAATCTAGGGTTTATCAACCCTTCCCCCCAACCCCAAACCCAACCCTCAACCCGTTAAACACTAAAAACTAACGAAATTCACACAAAATACGTCAATTAACAAGCACAGAGATATCGAAAATTCGAAAACATACCCAGCATTCACTGATCGGAAGCGATCGAAGAGAGAGAAAATACAGCGAAAAGATGAAACGAAGAGAGAGAAAGTAATAAAGTGAAGGGAAAAAAAGAGTTAAGAGAGAGAAACTAAAAAAAAAAAAACTTACAAGTATAATGGGGGGCTTGATTTTTGTTTTTGTTTCTTTTTTTCTTCTTCTTTTCGTTTTCGGCTAATTTGGTTGACGCGGTTTGTTTAGCCCGCTTAAAATTTAGGGGTAAAAAGGATTTTTCAAGTTATTTGCAAAAAGTAAGGCTACTTTATGCAAATGACCAAAGTAGGAAGTGTACTTGTCTAGTCATGAATTTTTTTGGTTTTTCTTTTATATGATGAAAAGGATAGAGCAGGTATATATGAGTGGGGGGATATCAAAAGTGTTGGTAGGGTTTGGATTTCGACTTTATTAAATTCTCGATGATTAATCAGGATTGATCAGTTAAGGAAGATGTGGATGTCAAGAGTGTTGTAGGGTTGGATTTTTGACCTATGAAATTCTCGACGACTATTCAGGAAAACGAGAAGGAGATTCGAGAATTGAAAAGGATGAAACGACGTTGAGTATTGCTAGAAATGAATGGAATTTGATGGTATGGAGTTTGTGGTTTGTTATTTATAAGACAAAGGTGAGCCTTGATTAGAAAAAGATTTAAATATTTATGTATTTACTGATAAAAAATAAATTAGTGAGGTTTAAATTTATGGCCTTTTATGTTGTAGTTGATAGTTAAAATATTTTTTAAGTCCAATTAACTTGGAAGATTTTCGATTGAGGAAAAATAGTAAGACTATAGTCAATGAGAATGATGACTACGGTTTGAGTATTAAAATTTTAATATTTTAATTTTATTATAAATTTTGCTGAGAAGGAAAAACAGTAAAACTATAGTATTTCAGAATGATAATTACGATCAAAGTATTAAAAATTTAACATTTTAGTTTTGTTATAAAAAATCCGATTTGACTAATTATTTGATAACACATCGTATATTTTTATTAATTTTCTATTTAAATGAGGCGGAAAGTTTGTTGTATGTAATGTATAAGATAAATATGAGATTTGATTGAAGAAATTACATATGTATCTACGGATAGAAAGTAAATCTGCGAAGTTTAATTATTTAGCTTTTTTATGTTGTAGATGATAGCAAAAAAAAAAAAACCTAAAACTGAGATTCTAGTTCCAATCATCTTGGAAAGTTGGAAGGCTTTCAATTATAGGAGGAAAACAGTAAAGAGTAATCACTGAAATTGATGATGATTACAGTCAAAGTATTAAAAATTTCAACATTTTAATTTTGTTAGACCTTAGAAGAAAAATAAATAAAATATTTTTTATTTGAAAATGATGATTATGATCAGAGTATAAAGAAATTACTAATATATTAATTCTGTTATAAATTTTATATCTGACTTTATTTAAATAACACATCATGTGTTTTTTATTAATTTTCTATTTAAAACTTACAAATTATTTAGGTCTTTCTCTTCTTCCTTTTTTTGAGAAGTATGAAAAATAATTAGGTAATTTATGTAATTTACTTCTATATTTTATCATCCTAGTGTGAAATGAATCATACATTTTAAGCTAAGATCAATTTTATTTTATTTCGCAATCAAATTACAAAATTCTCATATGTTTTTGTCATTTTTTTCTTCTAGAAACATTCTTCTTGTGATTTTCACTTAATAAAAATGATTTAAACATTATGTAAATTATTCATAAAATGAATAATTTGAAATATTATACTCTTATAATTTTTTTATTATTCTGTTATGTGTATAATTAAATTGGACTATTCAAACAATGTTCAACGTCTCATTTTTAAAATAGTTACTTAATAGTGGTAATATTATATTAAAACATTAATAGTTTAGATATGGAAAGAATTAAAAAAGAAATGTATTAAGCTTGTGTATTTCCAGCTTATTCGTACGCGGTCATCCTTTTATCGATTAAAGAGTTTAACTTTTTTTTAAGAATAGCATCTCATAATTTTTTTAAAGAAAAACACAAAAATAGGTATCGATAAAGGAACAAATTATTCAATCAGAATATAAATTTTCAGTGCTAGAAATGTAAATCTTGGATTTAATAGTGTGCGGCATTCCCTCTTAATTTTGAGTACGCGAAATTTTTCTATTTTAATTTTTCTTCACTGGTAATTAATATTTTTTTCTAATATTTTATTAACTGAGATTCATACAATTTTGTTTCGCGATCAAATCAGGTTGATCGAGGGTTGATTTTTAGTCTTGATTTTAACTTTTTCTATACTTATGAAATGGACAACCTAGCCTAATTTGATACTATATTTAACATTTACATATATTGAGCCTATTAAAAGACGTTTGATTAAAAGTCGGACAGTGTTAATTGAAAATTCTCATTAATTTCGAGGTAATAGAGTTTTTAACTTTTGAATTGCTTGTTGTCCTAAAAGCACGGGGGCAGTACTAATTTCAAAACACCTAAGATGTTATGAGGTAAGTGTGTGCGATATTATCATTTGTGATATTTTAATGAAAAAATTATGCAAAATAGCAAATATTAAATGATATAACTTCTATTTTGAAAAAATTGTGATTCGCAGTTATAATTTTCTTAAATCTTGCTATTTGTTTAATTTATATAATTCGTCCAAAATTGTATAATTCGCCTGATTGTATAAATCAGAATTTTGTATAATTTGGCTCCTGATTATATAAGTCTCTCATTTGTATATGCTTACCCTAGCTATTTATACGATTTATGAAAAATTCACAATAAATTACCTTGTTTGTATAGTGGCAGGTGAAATATACAAACAGAGTTCTGAAAAAATTCTAAGTGTATATATACAAAATTTGTATATTCGCAAGCGAAATATACAAACGGACAAACGAAATATACAAACCGCGTGAAATATATAAATCAAGGCCTTTATAGCAAATAAAACTATAGCTATGAAGTGCAATTATCGGAACTATAACTATGGAGCCTTATTATGTCTATTGTGTTTGTTATTTATAAAATTTACTCAATTTTAATCTACTTATTGTGTGTTATACTATTTTATGACTATAACATGTCAATGGTAAGACTTGAAACAAAATATGAAAAAAAAATCTACAAATTAAACATATCATCCGAAGATTGGATTAGTATGATCATGCTAAGGATAGTTAACATTATTACGTGTGTTGATTTGACTGATTTCATTATTATCATATGATGTTATTTCTTATATTATTTGTTGTGTAGATGCTAGTTATTTAAATTGATATCAATATTGGACTATCAAATCCAGCGAATTTCAAAAGTCATGATGAACCGTGAATTTGAGTTTATCGAATCTCAATATTCATGATGGTTCATATGATTTAGATCTGGTGTATCTTATCGGAGTCCACAAAGATCAATATTTGTACTACAAGTTTAGTTATTTTTATTCTCGATAATTCATGGCTTATTATTCAATTCAATTTGACTTTTACATGTTATTCTATTTATCTTACATATTTTCGGTATTGTATTGTTTATATAACAAATTCACTTGGTGTTTGTTTATATATACAGATTTTCTATCATCATGTCTAGTTATACTGACCTCGTTTGAGGCAGAAAAAAATCAATAAAAATAATATTTTTTTAGACTAGTAAAATTAGGTTTCAGTTTTTTATTTAATTTTTTCCAATCAATTTTTGTACTTATGACTTATGTTTTATCTTATTGACTAATTGTACGAGATACTTGTCACCTCCCACACCAACAACAAGTATCAGGTAACTTTGTCCACCAAAGTTAAGACAATTGAGGAGAATCACTTAGTATTTTTTGTCTCTGCTAAAAATGTTTTATATATGCTCTTTGACAGTTGTATTTCATGTGTAGGTTATCATTTCAGCTAATGCACTGTATTTTAGACTTTTATTGTTATGAAATATTAATTTTTATTTATGTTTTGATTTTTTATAGAGATGTTCCTTATATTAACCTTTAGTGATACATGTGTTTCATCTACGAACAATTGTTTGTTGGGTGTCATGTCGCGAAGTTTATATTTTAAATCGTAATAAAATATCAGAGCTCTTTCTTCAATTTTCAATAAATAAAAAGCGAATCAACTTTACATGACACAAGGCTTAAGATAGATGTAAAGTAGATGAAATAGATTCACATAAAGTCTCTAAAAACAATTTAATTCATAAATGCCTTCTTAATTCAAATTATTTAAGTCATATATATTCAGGATAAAGCACTGACCCATATGTCAGTTATATACCATCATAGGGTATGAAAATTTGAATATACAACTTCAAATGGAGTGAAGCTTATCGATCAACTAAACTTAACAACAAAAAAGTTTTTCTACTTCTCTATCAAGACACGTAGACATGAATGCAATGTCTTCCAACAATTAAATGTCAGTAAAAAATAATGTACCAAATAGAAAAGGCAACTAAATAATTGAAATTAATATGATAAAATACCACAAGTATTCAGTTGGGAATGAATAGATAATCAAAATTTAAAATGTACTCACTTGTTCATAACTCAAACCTCACAAATATATTCAATTTAACAATCAATTCGACTTAACTGAGCCAAGTGATGTCATACTATACTAAAGGCAATTACAAAAAAAAGTTAAGTATAATCACAACACAATCCAACAATTCCTGACTCGAAAATGACAATAATCAAACAACTAATTTAATAGGGTTCTCATAAGCTTGACATGTACAAACGATAATCAATATAACTAATCCAACTTCACAAGTTAGGCAATATAAGTCAATCTAATATGCTTACTGCTAATAATTTGGCCTCATAGGCACTCTGTATAATTATCTAGTCCGTAGGCAATTTGTACAACTGTTTGTCTAATAGGCTTTGCGCAATTGTCTAACCCATAGGTTATGTCATGCCCCAAACTCAAGGGGCGCAACTGGATCTTAATGCCAAAACTCAAGCCCGAGCTGACCCTGCTGAACCATTTGCTACTAGGCATGACAACCACACGCAATCAAGAAAACAAACAAGTATATCTCGGCTCAAAATTAAGCCCTCGGCCGGCAAGGCCCCTGTCAACACATCTATAAAAAAAACAGTTACTCCCAAGAGTTCATATAAAGAAATATCCAACTAGCACAGAAGTCCTGATTGGCCGTCGAGGCCACCATGATCTCTATACAAAAACTGAAAGCAGGTATATATCAAGACAATACATCAAACATCTAACAAGCTTCAGCAAACCAACAAACTAGGCCAGCATGGCCATAACGTAGCTATACACCCCACA